>JAFEMH010005711.1:132500-152298 GCA_022495995.1 Adenophora triphylla var. japonica
CCGGAATTACCAGAGCCCGCCCCTCAACCGTCTTCTTCCTCACCAATCTCCGGCCAAACCCACCATTAAACCTCTCCCTCACACCCCCAATCAACCGGCGACCTCACCCAAACCAAAACCGCACCCAATTCCCCCTTCAATCGAACAACAACTGAGCTCCCTCTCTTCAAACCGAACGACGAGACCCCCCTGTCCAAAACCTATTTACCGGTGATGTGGTGGTTGTTGTTGAGGAGTAAGGTTGTTGCCGTTTGGGTATAGGGAGGTCTGGTGTTGATTTGGCCGGAGATTGATGGGGAGGTTGCCGGTGAATAGGTTTTGGACAGGGGACGGCGTCGGCTTGGTTGAGGCGCGATTGAGAGAAGTTAGATCGGTGAAGGTTGAGAGGGATTAGGTTGCCATCGTGGTTGGGAGAGGAGAGGGAATTGGCACCGATTGAGGGGGAATTGGGTGAGGTTTTTTGGTAGGGAAGGTCGGAGAAGAAGGGGATTAAGGTAGAGGGAAGGAACTTGGGGAAGACGGTAATTGGGAAGAAGAAGGTCGACGGTTTTGGTTTGAGTGAGGTCGCCGGAGAGGAATTTGGTGAGGGAGCTTGGGTCTTCCGATTCCTGCGTATAGAGAGAGAGAGGAGAGAGAGAGAGATGAGATCTGTGTGTGATAGATGAGGGAAGGAACTGTTTTCATTTTGAGTAATACTTCTCATTTGTTTAAGTAATAGTTGGTATTGCTATAAGTAATAGTACTACACTTTGTGAAGTAATAGTGTTAATTTTTTTTTAACTAATACTCCCTCCGTCCCGGCCGACTTAGGATTTTTTGAAATGGCACGGGGATTAAGGAAAAGGTAAATGTTGTGAGTGTAATTTAAAAATAGAAGAGAGAATGAGTGGAGGGAATAGTAAATTATAATGGTGTTGTGAGTATTAAAATAATGTAGGAGAGAGAATGAGTGGAGAGAATAGTGATTTAAGGTTTTCATTTTGGGTCGTCCTAAGTCGGGTGAGACGCCCAAAATGGCAAAAAGTCCTAAGTCGGTCGAGACGGAGGGAGTAATAGTTTTAGGAACGGTTTTCATTTTGAGTAATACTTCTCATTTGTTTAAGTAATAGTTGGTATTGCTATAAGTAATAGTACTACACTTTGTGAAGTAATAGTGTTTTTTTTTTTTTAACTAATAATAGTTTTAGGAATTGTTTTCATTTTGAGTAATACTTCTCATTTGTTTAAGTAATAGTTGGTATTGCTATAAGTAATAGTACTACACTTTGTGAAGTAATAGTGTTATTTTTTTTAAGTATTACATTATCAATGACGTAAAGTAATAATACATTCAGTCATTACATTAAGATATGGTAACTATTACTTTTTCTAAACCACTGAAAAGCCGAAAAAATAATGTAATACTTTTTCTAAACCACTGAAAAGCCGAAAAAAAAATATAAAAACTAAAAAAATAAAATATAAAAACTAAAAAAAAAAGCAAAAAAAAAAATAAATAAATAAATAAAATAAAATAAAAAAATTGGGCCTAAAAAAAATATGAGAGGCTGCCATACCAAAGGGACACACGGCTGTAACTGAAAAAGGCCTAGGAAATAAATAAAGACCAATTAAAAATACAAAGAAGGCCTCAAATTGCTTGGCTGGAATGGATTTTGGCGTGGACTAGGAATGATTGGTTTGGACGGTTATGTCCATGGATCATGGGTCGACCCGTCTTATGCATGAGACGAATTCCCTTGTTCTCATGGGAGACTTGCTCTATGGAGTTCCCCTACTACTACTACTCCTGCACCATTTATAGCAACTGTCAGTTGTCTATTTTACCCTTCACTTTCGCTTCCTTTCTTTCCGCCTTTCCCTCCTCCTTCACGTTTTCCCAAAGCCATGTAAGCAAAAAGATAAAGACAAACAAAAACACGCATGTTTTAATAAATCCTAAATAATCTCTTCCGTGTGCATCACTAAAATCCCCATTTATGTGCATAAATAAAATTTTAAGTTGATATATTTATTCATAAAAAAAAAATTGATTTTGAAATCAACCCGCGTCCCACATTATTTGTACCATATTTATGTATCACGTTGTGTATCACATGTAATCCAACGATTATATACAATAATAACGTAACAACGATATCAGTTCTAATAACTCAAAACTGTTGGATTAAATAGGGTATACAATGTAATGTAACATACAAAAGTGGTAGAGATGATCTCGTCTCGTCTCATAATATGACTCAAATTTTATATGGCTGATTTCCTCTAGGGTCCCTTGGGCAAAATTTAAATCCAAATTAGAAAACAACATTTATTTAATTCCCCAGACACCCCGCCGCCTAATGGGAGCGATCGCGCGGTGTGACGGGTGGTCTTATAAGTTAATTATAAGACTAATTTGCCTCTTATAATTGGCTTATAAGACAAAATTTTCAACCAAAAAAATAAAAAATTTCAATAATAACAATGAATTGCTCTCATAATTTACACAAAAAATAAAAAATTTAAATAATAGCAACAAATTGCTCTCATAATTTACACATTTACAACTCTTATTATAAGTTAATTATAAGACTAATTTTTCTCTTATAATTGACTTATAAGACAAATTTTTCAACTAAAAAAATCAAAAATTTCAATAATAACAACGAATTGCTCTCATAATTTACACATTTACAACTCTTATAAGTTAATTATAAGACTAAATCACCTCTTATAATTAACTTATAAGACCATCTTCTCTCATAATTTACACATTTACAACTCTTATAAGTTAATTATAAGACTAAATCACCTCTTATAATTAACTTATTAAACCATTTTACCTCTTATTGAAGCTGGGTCAATGAAAATTGTGTAGAAAAGAGAGGATATTAAGCTGAAATTGGAGGAAGCGATCGCACCATGTTGTGGGGCGATCGCACCCAAAGATCAGAAGCCACCGTGCGATCGCACCATGTTGTGGGGCGATCGCTCCCAATTAGGCGGAGGGGTGTATGGGGAATTTGAATCTGTGAATAACTCCTTATTTGGGATTTACAAAAAAAAAATCTTTAAGGGGAAAAAAATTTGGGCAGAGGGGCCCTAGGGAATTTTTTCCATTTTATACTGGACTTGCAAATTTTAATTTCGTGCTTTTTAATTTGTTGATTTAAAATAAAATAAAATTAAGTAGATAGTCTTTAGGCAATTTTTAAACTGTTTTTATAGGTTGTAGATATGCACTTTGTGGAGTCATAGAAAGTTAGTATCTTTAAATTCAATGAAAGTTAGTTTCAAACTGAAATTTGTTGTTGATTTTTTTTTTTTTTAATTTGATTATTTTATTGATATTCTTATTTTGTTGAAACATAACCTTTTTTTTAACCATCATATCAATCGGAAATAATATCCAACTTGGTAAATGTTATCATTTTAGTCCAATAACAAATGTTATCGAAATGGAAAGCACAAAAATTAAAATAATATAATATTAATAGTGAAATAGAATTGTGATTATAAAAAGATGAGTAACAATTTTAAGTATGATAAATACTCTCATTTTAAAATTTAAGGTCAAAAGTAGTACTTTTTCCCATATTTGAATTTTCAAATTTTATTTTAATGGTCAATTTGAAAATGTATGTTTTAAATATATTTTAAAATGACAAAGATTTATAAATATTATTGTCATCCACTTTTTAAACATTCAGTTTGATATTAATTAATAAATAGCTTTTTTATTAATAAAAGAGTTTGGGGACAAATTTTTTAGCAAATAATACATTTATTTTGAAATAATTTTCCTTTAATTTAGACATTCATTTAGGCTCATAGAGTGATTACGAATTTTTTTTCAAATAATTCTTTTTTAAATTAATATTTTCCAAAATATCAATCCTACCAAACTATTTGCCAAAATGTCCAATTTTTTGAAAATATCTAATTCATCTGACGAGCTTATTTTTTTATTCTCATAAACTGGCTAACTAATATGACATGTTAGGGTTATTTTTTATCAAAATTTGGGGATTTTTGGTGTTTTGTTTCTCCATTGATTTCATTGATGCATAAAAATTGAACAAAATGTTGGTTATTGTTTGATTCGATAATGGTTTTAATTTTTTACTTTGTTTATTGAACTTATGGTGTGAAACATTGTTGTTGTTTAAATGAGAGTGCAAATAATTATTAATATTTACTAAAAATAATACTTATTTTGTTTTGATTAACAGATAGATACTTTTCTTGATCTGGGCCTTTAGATAACGCTGTCATGAGGACCATTTTACTTAGTCACTTCCAAATAACCAAGCTTTTTCGGACTGACACAAACATAAAAATTGTATGGATACTTTTTGTGTAGATATTTTATTGTCCAGAAATGCGTTGTGTTCTTTTTTACCTTGAACGGCTGATTGGAATTAATGTGGTACCTCTTTATTTTGAATTGTGCCTCATTATGGTTAGAAAAATGTATCCATTTAGCAATTTCATTTTTGTTTGGATCCCAAACTAGAAAATTTGATTGATTATGGGAATCAATCAAACCTTCTTGTTGTCGACCAATATTACCAATATCTCTGTAAATAGGATAATCTCCTATCTTATACCTTTGATTTTCTGGCGCTTCATAATTAACCAAATGTGTTTCCACCTCATCATCAATTGGGCCATCATCACCCTCACCCAAACCTATATCAGAATCACTACTACACTTTTGATATCCATCATCAACATCATCTAGTAATTCATCTATATTTGTCTTCTTCTTCTTCATGATCTTTATCATCTTTCGAAATCTCATCATTAGCATGCCCTCATCATAATTTAATTTTTGGGTTGATACAAGTGTTTGTGTACTTTAACCAACCCTTGAATCACGATAGCAACTTGATGGATTCGCATAAAAGGTCTCCGCATTACGTGTTTCAACTCTTCTTATCTTCGATTTTCGATCAATTTGATGACCTCATACAACTGCAAATTACTCAGCCCACCAAATTGAGCATAAACATCGAACATAATATCCATACCTGTGTGAATGTGTGCCCAAATTCTAATTTTTTGTTTTTTTTAGATTGGATTCACGCGAGTTTGAAAACATCCGGTTTAATTTGAAAAACGGAGTCGCCACGCCATTTTGATTTCCTCAAAACTTTGAAAAAAAGGATTTTAAGGGTTCGGAGGTTAAGTTACCCCTTGGGAAGAACGGATCGTCGTTCACCCAAGGTGCCTTGCCGTAGCAAGTCTCCCTAGATTCCATTTTTCGTGCTTGCTTGCGTGCTTTCTTGTGTGCATGTGTTGAAAAGAGAGGGGGGAATGTCCCAAGTTGTCTTCCAGACGTACAAACCATTTAGTTGGTTGTCGCTCGGGATTCCTTGGATTTTTATGTGTTCGGGACTTTGATCCCGTCCTCATCTTGGACTTGTGATCATCACTATTTGACCTTGGGTCTTGCGTGATCGAGAGAAGGACTCTCTTTTTGTGAGGACCCCGACCCGGAACCTACACGTGTTCCGAGTTGGAGCGTCCTCAATCTAACCCAAAAACACTAAACTTTTAAAACTTTACTTTGACTTTCAAACATGAACATGAATAACATGACATTTCAAAAGAACTCCACTCTACTCCACATCGGAGGAGGAGATAACTAACTTTGAAAATAGTTAACTGTTTAGTTACAAAAGATTTAAGGTTATGACGTAGAGTTTAAGGTTTATAATTACAAACTCCAAGAATGGAATTACCAAAATACAATTTATACGTCACCCTAAACATACCCCGACAAAACCCAAAAGATTACTCCAAACTCCTTCCCGTCCTTACTTAGCCGGTCCGCCTGTCTCGGGATCTAAAACAGTAAAGGGAGAGGGGTGAGAATAAATCTCAGCAAGCTATTATGGATGCAACAATATGCCAAATAAATGCAACATATAACAAGTCGCACATAACACATTGGGAAAGCTATAAACACATTCCATTACCTTGGTTTACCTTTTCCCGTCTGAACAGTAGTCGTACAACATTGGGTATAATAATACTCCAATTTACAGTGAGCTGCTTAAGCAATACTCACGTCTTATAAGACCCGTTTTTCAGGGAACCAAATAAGACAGTAGCAACTCTGTAAGGCTTTTGGCTCAATACAGACGCTATAACCCCAACCTGTGGCCACAGGAGGGGACGGTCACAGATATAACATAATCCGATCACATTAGGTCACACTTCCATAATTGATCGTATTCTGTTATACCCCCAACGTCAGCTGACTCACACATATCAAGCACATAATAGATACTTGAATAAAATCCACACAAGGGATAAATAATAGCTACATGGTAATATATACTCATGCCCAATCAATATCAAAGTGCAACAATTTATGAATGCACTAAACAATATCAACAACAAGATATATAACATCAAGTAAGGAAATGAGGGATCATTAACCTACCCTACAAATTCCATATACAAGGATACAAGGCCTAAGTGAAGGTTCAAGTTCAATTACCAAGTGGGAGTGTCCAATTATAAGTGGCCAACAACTTGCTAAACGATCCTAGTTCAAATCAAGAAATATTGGTTCAGGGCCTTGGCGACCGCCCGCCACCACTTGGGCGACCGCCCAAGTGGATTGCCAAGGGGAAGTGAGTTTCTGCCCACATGGGCGACCGCCCTCATCACTTGGGCGACCGCCCAAGTGAAGTTCCCAAGTGATTGAAGTTACTTGCCCGGCATGGGCGGCCGCCAGCCCCCGCAGGCGCCGAAGCCTCCAGCCCAGAATTCGGATTTCATCCATTTATGCCTAGGTTCCAAGTCCTTCTTACTAAGTTAAGTTCAAGAACACCAAATCATAACTTCATCTTACCAAGTCCCATAAAAACAAGTAAATTCAAACCAAGTTATCCTAGATCATTTATCTCTACCCATTCCACCCATTTCAAACCCTTTTTTTTTACATGATCTACCAAGAACCCTAACTTTAAATAATTCCATTCTTCAATCATTCAACTCCCATTAGGTTTCCCAAGCAAGAAATCATCAATACAAGAACAAGAACAACATTCAAAGAGCTCATGAACACATAGGAGAAGGAATCATAACAACTCACTTGGATTTTAGAAGGGAAGATTGATCTTTCTAGCTAGATAGCTTCCTCTAGATGATCCCACTTTAATAGTGCTCTTAGACTTGAATTTTGATGAAGAATGTATTGACTTCAAAGCTTGGGCAAGGCTTCAATGGAGGTCTCTCTCTAAGCTTTCTCTAGTTAAATTTGTGTAAATGAAGGAGAGGGAGGGGAAGGGTAGTAAGAGAGGTGATGGGGAGGGGACACTTGGCACAAGGAGGGGGAAGGGAGTAATTTGGCCCCCCATGGGAAATTAATCCAAGGCTTCATCCTACCCAAATTAATTTAAAATAAACCTTATCCCATTAATTCATCCTACTCATTTAACCTCCCCATATTATTTAGCATTTTCCCATTTTTATTATTTTCCCTAGTTTCTTTATTTAATGTCCAATAAATTCTCATAAGTTCCTCAATTTACTTTTCACCCAATTTATCTTAATTTAAGAATTTAGAGACATAATTGAACACATAAAGATAACATAAATATTAAAAGCATATAATTTAATATTTAAAATGAGTGCCTAGGGTTGGGGTCGTCACACTCACTCCCCCTTAAAGAAAATTCGACCCGAATTTTAAAAGGAAACTTACTTGAATTTTCAAACAACCACGGGTATTTCGCTCTCATCTCCGACTCTAGCTCCCACGTCGCTTCCTCAACTGTATGATTCTTCCAAAGGACTTTCACTATCGGAATACTCTTGGTTCTCAACTCTTTAACTTGGAATTCTAATACTCTTAATGGCTCTTCAACATACGACATGTCCGCTTGGACATCATCGGGAGGAGAGCTCAAAACATGGGAGGGGTCATGACAATACTTCCTAAGCATAGAAACGTGAAACACATCATGAAGCAAAGAGAAAGACGGAGGCAACGCTAACCGGTAAGCCAATTCCCCTATCTTCTCTAGAATCTCAAACGGTCCTACAAACCTCGGAGCCAACTTACCCTTATTCCCAAACCTTTTAATCCCCGTCCTCGGAGAGACCTTCAAGAACACAAAGTCACCAACCCGAAATGATAAATCCCGTCTTCTATTGTCGGCGTAGCTTTTCTGTCTACTCTGAGCCGTCTTCAATCTATCCCGAATCACCTTGATCTTCTCCGTAGAATCTCGAACCAAATCCGGGCCCCAAAGTCTCGCTTCACCAACCTCGTCCCAACACATCGGAGATCGACACTTCCTACCATACAATGCTTCATACGGAGCCATCTCAATACTAGGCCGATAGCTGTTGTTGTAAGCAAACTCGACTAACGGTAGATGATCCTCCCAAGATAATTGGAAATCCATCACACAAGCTCGTAACATATCCTCAAGTATCTGAATAGTTCTCTCGGGTGACCGTCGGTTTGAGGATGAAACGCCGTACTGAAACACAATTTAGAACCCAAAGCTTCCTGCAATGCTCTCCAAAATCTAGATGTAAACCTCGGATCTCTGTCGGAAACAATACTAACCGGAACCCCGTGAAGTCTTACAATCTCCTTCAAATACAACTGGGCTAACTTCTCTAACGAAAACTTAGTTGACACCGGAAGAAAATGAGCCGACTTCGTCAACCGATCCACAATAACCCATATAGCATCCATCTTCTTCGCGGTAAGAGGTAGACCCGAAACAAAATCCATCGAGATCCCTTCCCATTTCCACTCCGGAATATCCAATGGTTGAAGTAGTCCCGCCGGTCTTTGATGTTCTGCCTTGATCTGTTGACAAGTCAAACACTTAGAAACATAATCCGCTATTTCCCTCTTCATACCATTCCACCAATACCCACGCTTCAAGTCTTGATACATTTTGGTACTTCCCGGATGAATCGCAAACTTGGACTTATGGCCATCCTCTAAAACACGCTTCTTGATTTCCGGCGATGACGGAAAGCAAATTCTCCCTTGGAAAGTTAAAATCCCATCTCTATTCAAAGCAAACTCCCCGGTTTTCCCATCTTGCACTTGATCTAAAATCTTCTTCAACTCCGGATCACCTTGTTGAGCTTCCTTCAAATCTCCATACAATGTCGGAACGGCTCTAACATTCGCAATAATTACCTCACTCTTCAATTCTCGGGAACCCAAAGCTGTCAAATACGCCTTTCGGCTAATCGCATCGGCCACCACATTGGCCTTCCCCGGATGATAAGAAATTATACAATCAAAATCTTTCAAAAACTCAAGCCATCTCCTTTTTCGGTTGTTCAACTCCTTTTGGGTGAATAAGTACTTCAAACTCTTATGATCGGTAAAAATCTCAAACTTCGCCCCATAAAGGTAGTGCTTCCACTTATGTAACGCAAATACAATCGCCGCCAATTCCATATCATGAGTAGGGTAATTCTGTTCCGCCGGTGATAACTTCCTAGAGGCATACGCAATAACCTTCCCATTTTGCATCAATACACATCCCAAACCCGCCTTCGAGGCATCACTATAGATCACAAAATTCTCACAACCATCCGGAAGGGTAAGAATAGGAGCCGTTGTCAATCTCTTCTTCAATTCATCAAAGCTTGCTTCACACTTGGAATCCCATACAAACGATACATCTTTCCGAGTCAACCTAGTCAACGGAGTCGCAATCCGAGAAAACCCCTCAATGAACCTCCGATAATACCCCGCCAAACCAAGAAAACTACGGACCTCGGTCACAGTCGAAGGTTGCTTCCAATTAACCACGGCTTCAATCTTTGCAGGATCCACGGAAATCCCCGAACTCGACACAACATGCCCCAAGAAAGAAATCTGCTCAAGCCAAAACTCGCACTTACTAAACTTAGCATACAATTGCTTCTCCCGAAGAACGGACAAGACAATCCTCAAATGATTCTCATGCTCTTCCCGGGACTTAGAATACACAAGAATATCATCAATAAAGACCACCACAAAACTATCAAGATAAGGCTTGAAGACACGGTTCATCATATCCATAAACACGGCTGGAGCATTAGTTAACCCAAACGGCATCACAACAAACTCATAATGACCATATCTAGTTCGAAAAGCTGTCTTAGCAACATCATCCGGTCTAATCTTCAACTGATGGTATCCGCTTCTCAAATCAAGCTTTGAGTAGATAACGGAACCTTGGAGTTGGTCAAACAAATCATCTATATGCGGGAGAGGATACTTATTCTTAATGGTGGCTTGGTTCAACAAACGATAGTCAATGCACAATCGTAAGGTACCATCCTTCTTCCTAACAAACAAGACCGGTGCTCCCCACGGAGACACACTAGGACGAATAAAACCTCGGTCTAACAATTCTTGCAATTGGACCTTCAACTCTTTTAACTCGGCCGGAGCCATTCTATAGGGTGCTTTAGAGATAGGGGCGGTACCGGGCACTAAGTCAATACAAAACTCTATCTCACGATCCGGAGGCATAGAGTACTCGCTAGAAAACACATCACTAAATTCATTAACAACCGGAACATGAGCTAACTCGGGAGACTTCTTATTGGAATCTACCACATAAGCCAAGTAACCCGTACACCCCTTAGATAGCATCTTCCTAGCCTTTAAAGCAGAGATAACATGTAAACCGAACATAGATCTATCCGCATCAAATACAAAAGTAGGCATATCAGGCATAGCAAATGAGACTCGCTTTCTACGACAGTCTACCATAGCATGACAACGGACTCAACCAATCCATCCCAAGGATCACATCAAAATCACGGATTGGTAACTCGACCAAATCCACCGGCAATACATGCCCACATATAGTCACATCACAACCACGATATATCAAAGAAGATTCAAGGCTCTCTCCCATAGGAGTAGAGACCTCCAACACATAAGGCATAGATTCAGGCAAGATATGTAATGAGAATGCAAAATGCGATGCCACAAATGAATGGGAAGACCGGGATCTATAAGAATGCGGGCCTTAACTCCTGAGGCAGGGAACTATACCTCCTAATGACGGCATTAGGATCGACCTCTCCTCGACCCCAAAGCAAACACACGACCTTGGACTCTATCCTTAGGTTTCCCATCAACATCTCTCTTCACACCACTACCTTGTCCCCCAAATCCGGTACCCGAAGCTTGCTTATTCTGTAACTTGGGACAATTTCTCCTGAAATGGCCTGGAGACCCACACTCCAAACACTTACCTTGTTTGCTCCAACACTTGTCCTCCGAATGCCCTAGTTTCTTGCAAAACCCACATGTTGTCCCAAAGCGGCCGGAAGTCGCACGATTTGCCGGAGCCGCCACAGCTGACCTCCTCGATTCGCTCCGGAGTAAATGTCCTCGGCGCACCCTATTACGTCCCGAACCTTGACCTTGGAATCTATTTCTGTTTCCGCCTTCAATCTTACCACGATGCTCCTCTATGTCATTCTCAATCCGATACGCCATATTCACCTTTGCTTGGAAGTTGGCGAAGTTATGCGTCAATAAGCGCTTCGGAACTCAACCCTTAAACCCTTCACAAACCGGTAGACTCGCCTCTCTTCATATGGCACCAAATGAGGACAATATCGGGCCAATTACGCGAACTTTGCTGAATCTTGCGCTATCGTCATGGTCCACTTGCTCCGGTTTGAAACTCGCCTTCCTTCTTGTCTCTAGTGACCATTGGTACAAAGTGATCCCGGAACTTGCGTGTGAAGTTCTCCCAAGTACGTGGTGTCAAATCCCGGTCCCAACCATCCTTCACTACACTGCCACCGGTGCTCCGCGGGTCCTTCCAACTTGAAAACGGCGCATCTCACCTTCGCCGCATCCGTACTCTCCATAGCTGCGAAAATCTTATTCATAGCCTCAAGCCACCTCTCAGCCTTCACCGGATCCGGATCTCCGTTGAAGCTAGGAGGAGACATCTTCACGAACTTCTCCAACCCATGTTGCCCTTATGCGCCTAGATTCTGATTCAAATTCGATTACGAGTTGCCATATCTTTGAAGAAACCCTCGGAACATATCCATCATCTCGGCGTTCGGATTACCAACACCACCCAAACCCAGTTCGATCACCATCATTTCCCGCCATAACAACAAACTCCTGCATTAAACACTCGACGTCGGTTATCACACACTCTCACTCGCCTAGACTCTACCCGAGAATTCTAGCAGAGCTCGATACCAACTGTGAGGACCCCGACCCGGAACCTACACGTGGTCCGAGTTGGAGCGTCCTCAGTCTAACCCAAAACACTAAACTTTTAAAACTTTACTTTGACTTTCAAACATGAACATGAATAACATGACATTTCAAAAGAACTCCACTCTACTCCACATCGGAGGAGGAGATAACTAACTTTGAAAATAGTTAAGCTTGTTTAGTTACAAAAGATTTAAGGTTATGACGTAGAGTTTAAGGTTTATAATTACAAACTCCAAGAATGGAATTACCAAAATACAATTTATACGTCACCCTAAACATACCCCGACAAAACCCAAAAGATTACTCCAAACTCCTTCCCGTCCTTACTTAGCCGGTCCGCTGTCTCGGGATCTAAAACATAAAGGGAGAGGGGTGAGAATAAATCTCGGCAAGCTATTATGGATGCAACAATATGCCAAATAAATGCAACATATAACAAGTCGCACATAACACATTGGGAAAGCTATAAACACATTCCATTACCTTGGTTTACCTTTTCCCGTACGAACAGTAGTCGTACAACATTGGGTATAATAATACTCCAATTTACGGTGAGCGCTTAAGCAATACTCACGTCTTATAAGACCCGTTTTCGGGGAACCAAATAAGACGGTAGCAACTACGTAAGGCTTTTGGCTCAATACGGACGCTATAACCCCAACCTGTGGCCACGGGGAGGGGACGGTCACGAATATAACATAATCCGATCACATTAGGTCACACTTCCATAATTGATCGTATTCTGTTATACCCCCAACGTCAGCTGACTCACACATATCAAGCACATAATAGATACTTGAATAAAATCCACAAAAGGGATAAATAATAGCTACATGGTAATATATACTCATGCCCAATCAATATCAAAGTGCAACAATTTATGAATGCACTAAACAATATCAACAACAAGATATATAACATCAAGTAAGGAAATGAGGGATCATTAACCTACCCTACAAATTTCATATACAAGGATACAAGGCCTAAGTGAAGGTTCAAGTTCAATTACCAAGTGGGAGTGTCCAATTATAAGTGGCCAACAACTTGCTAAACGATCCTAGTTCAAATCAAGAAATATTGGTTCAGGGCCTTGGGCGACCGCCCATACCACTTGGGCGACCGCCCAAGTGGATTGCCAAAGGGGAAGTGAGTTTCTGCCCACATGGGCGACCGCCCTCATCACTTGGGCGACCGCCCAAGTGAAGTTCCCAAGTGATTGAAGTTACTGCCAGCATGGGCGGCCGCTCAGCCCCCCCAGGCGACCGCCCAAGCCTCCGGCCAGTCGGATTTCATCCATTTATGCCTAGGTTCCAAGTCCTTCTTACTAAGTTAAGTTCAAGAACACCAAATCATAACTTCATCTTACCAAGTCCCATAAAAACAAGTAAATTCAAACCAAGTTATCCTAGATCATTTATCTCTACCCATTCCACCCATTTCAAACCCTTTTTTTTTACATGATCTACCAAGAACCCTAACTTTAAATAATTCCATTCTTCAATCATTCAACTCCCATTAGGTTTCCCAAGCAAGAAATCATCAATACAAGAACAAGAACAACATTCAAAGAGCTCATGAACACATAGGAGAAGGAATCATAACAACTCACTTGGATTTTAGAAGGGAAGATTGATCTTTCTAGCTAGATAGCTTCCTCTAGATGATCCCACTTTAATAGTGCTCTTAGACTTGAATTTTGATGAAGAATGTATTGACTTCAAAGCTTGGGCAAGGCTTCAATGGAGGTCTCTCTCTAAGCTTTCTCTAGTTAAATTTGTGTAAATGAAGGAGAGGGAGGGGAAGGGTAGTAAGAGAGGTGATGGGGAGGGGACACTTGGCACAAGGAGGGGGAAGGGAGTAATTTGGCCCCCCATGGGAAATTAATCCAAGGCTTCATCCTACCCAAATTAATTTAAAATAAACCTTATCCCATTAATTCATCCTACTCATTTAACCTCCCCATATTATTTAGCATTTTCCCATTTTTATTATTTCCCCTAGTTTCTTTATTTAATGTCCAATAAATTCTCATAAGTTCCTCAATTTACTTTTCACCCAATTTATCTTAATTTAAGAATTTAGAGACATAATTGAACACATAAAGATAACATAAATATTAAAAGCATATAATTTAATATTTAAAATGAGTGCCTAGGGTTGGGGTCGTCACACTTTTATAGTTCGAAATGAGGTTCTTTAGAAAAGGAGTGTCCTTAGCCCATCAATCCTACGCCTTGAGACGATTGAACTTATATTGGAGCTATCATGCTCGTCTCAAGTGATAATCGGAGATATAGGTTCAAGGTTTATCCCTTTCTAAAGAGATTGCGGCACCTTTAATGGAAGAAACGATGTAAAGATAGGATCTTTACACCGGTCCATTCCGAAGGTTGCTAATGGAGACATGTGGGATGCATGTTAAAATGACATTTTTAGTGAAAAGATGACGTTTTTGAGTGCAAAGGATGCTATTTGATTTGCAAAGGATGCTTTTTGATGTAAAAAAAGGATTTTTATGCAAAGGATGCTCTTTGATTTGCAAAGGATGCTTTTTTCATGTAAAGAAAGGATTTTTATACAAAAAATGCATTTTTTATGTGGAAAAATAGTGTTTCATATGCAAAGGATGCATCTTTTATGTGAAGAAATGATCTTTTATGCAAAGGAATAATTTTTAATGCAAAGAATGCATTTTTATGTGTGAAAATGAGTTTTAGGGTGCAAAGGATGCAATTTAAATATAAAGATTACATTTTATATGCAAAGGATGCATAAAGATATCATTTTTATGTAAAAGAGGGACTTTTAGATGCAAAGATTACATTTTTATGGGCAAAAGATGCTTATTTCATGCAAAGGATGCAAAGGGGGAGGGGGTATGATTTATATGAATAAAGATAGGATCTTTAACAACAAATACCAAGTCCCAAGCAAGATAATAGCAATATATGAATGCAAGGAGCAATTATATCACATAAACAAGCATAATGCAAGGTAAGGGGGTGAGAGGTTACCAATGGTGGTGACCCCTTCTTCTTTGGATCTTGCCTAGTGGATGGACCAAATTGGAAGGCTTCAAGGAGGAGGGAGGTGGCTTCTTGGCACTCTTCAACTTCTTGGATTTTCGCAGCAGGGCTTGAACAGAGCTTTTGGTGCTGAATGTGGTATGTTGTTCTTGTCTTTTTTTTTTCAAAATGGGTAGAGGAGGGCTCTATTTATAGGCAGTCTGGATAAGGCTAATGAGGCCGTGCGGCTAGGAGTCTTCTCCTAATGCAGCCGTGCGGCATTATCCTGTATGACTCAGCATGTTTCTAGAATCATGCAAGGTGGCACTTCTAGAAGGTTTTCCATATTAAGGAAAACGTGCCCTTTTAATTTAAATCAGTCCCTTCATTCCTCGGAAGGTTCGGAACAGTTCCGAAATTGCTCCCGGACTTCAGGAAAGTCCGGAAAATTGCCGAGAAAATTAACCGAAAGGCATGAGCCAGATTTGGATACTTACAGAAGCCCCTCGGCAACGTCACTTGCAGGACGAGTGGGGTTATCGATAGAAAAGGATTCGATCTGGCGAATACCGAGACGGATTAGGTGACCAAGGTGGTCGAGTGGCTGAACCTTTGGAAGGCTACCTACGTATCCCGGAGGAATCAAGCCAGGCCGTAGTTCAGAAAAGATCCGCTGGGGAATGGCGGAGAAAGCGGGTCTCTTCTTTGGGAAAATAGAAGAGAAAGTGACTTAGGAGGTCAGGCGATTGATCCTACTGGGGATATGCTAGAAGTGACCGATGTGGTCGGATATCTGGACCTCTATGAGGGGCTACTTCACCACTGAGGAGTGATGAATGGCAAAGGGGTGACCAATATGGTCAGATGGCTGGACCTTTATGAAAGGCTGCCTCACCACTGAGGAGCGGTGATGGAAGAGGGTGACCACTGTGGTCGGATGGCTGGACCTTTTATGAAAGGCTACCTACGTATCCCGGAGGAATCAAGCCTTGATCGTAGTTCAAGCATCACTAGATAGTTAGGAATGATGTCTAGGATCCTTGAGGTTTTGACAATTAATGGAGGTTGTCGCCTGAGGTGACTAAAGCTAACGTCACTATCGAGGAGATAGAGGTAGCCGAAGTTTGGAAAACTTGAGCGTACTTCTCAATCTGTGATAGAGGTAGCTAAAGTTTAGAGAACTTGAGCGTACTTCTCAATCTGTGATAGAGGTAGCTTAAGTTTAGAGAACTTGAGCGTACTTCTCAATCTGTGATAGAGGTAGCTAAAGTTTAGAGAACTTGAGCGTACTTCTCAATCTGTGATAGAGGTAGCTAAAGTTTGGAGAACTTGAGCGTACTTCTCTATTCGTGATAGAGGTATCTTAAGTTTGGAGTTCTGACAATTCGGAGGTTGTCAACTAGCGTCATTCCGTTATAACGGAAGTAACGGAGGCGACTGGGGAGGAAAGTCTATTTGCTTAGGAGATAACGGATATCTTTTGGAAGACGATGTTATCCTAGTTAAAGGATAACAGGAATTATATGCCCAAGTGGGAAGTCCAGGGGCAAAACTGTAATTTCTGCTCAGGGCGAAAGAAGCCGCCCGGCATGAGACGGGGGCAAAAGAAGCCGCACGGCTAGAAGTCTGATTTTTCCAGATTATTTAAAACAGATTTGAACGGGCATTGGGCATTGTTGCCGCCCATCTATTGTCGAGGAAGAGAGAGAGGAGGGAGAGAATTTCTTCAAAATCCTTCAATTCCCTTGCTTCTATTGATTAAGATGGATCCGGAGGGGAATCCTATGCCAAGGCAAGCAAGGAGGAACATCTCCGAGGCCGCTCGGAGGATGAGGAAAGAGCTCGTCTGCACGGAGAGGAAGTATGACTTCCTTACGCCTCCATCGGAGCTCTATCCGGGCAGGAGGGAGCACAAATCGACGAATCCTCAATCGGTTGGGATAAGCATTCTTAATTTGCTCAATTCCGTCGATTTTGATTGAATTTTGATTGATTCTAGGGCTTGACTCGAGTTTTAGGAATTTCTCGAATTTTCCTAGGATTTTTGATGATGATTTTGGAATATTAATGATTAACCTATGAGGCTAAGAAGATTAACAATCATGCATGTGCAATTTTTTTTAAGAAATAATGAGAATGACCCATTTTTCGAAAATAAATTGAGAAAATAATTGTCTAAGATGTGACGGAGTCCTTGCATGTGCTAGAACTAGGTCAATTTTTGATCATGGATGCTAAAACGGGATTTTGGATGATGAAAAGGATTCATGCATGCCATTTTTTGAGAAAAATTAATGCTTATGTGCAAATAATTTTGAAAATTGTGATTTTGTGCTTAGGATAGCAATGTGCTTGACATGATGTGTTTCAAGTGATGAAAGACACGTTTTTCATGCAAAGGATGCTAGAAAAATTTTATGAATGCTTTTCTTTTGAAAACATGTGCACTTTTGAATATATGCATGCTTTTGAAATGAGATGAAGGACTGACATATTTCTTTTGTTGTGCTTGTCTACAGGAGAACAAGTCTAGGGGGCCTTCCGAGATTGCAATGAGGCTGTGGCAGGGGATGCCCAATTTTGAGAAGGATGGGGTGAACCCCAAGCAGCTAGTGAGGGCTACCGGTCTGGATTTATTTATTGAGGCTATCGGCGGGAGTATTCACATTACCTCGAAGAGCGAGGGCTTGATCCGGGCCCTCTCGGAGTTACGGTGGGACACCACCTGGCTTTCACCTTAGGCAGGGAGCGACGGTGACGCTGCGGATTTTTCTTGCTATCACACGGCTTCTGATTCACCGGGAGGCCTGTGACCTGGAGGAACCATATTACGGCGGAGGAGTTTAGAGATTTGGTTGGGTTTGAGCTTATTCCTAAGGGGCTCGGGATGGAGACCAGGAATGTGGAGGTGGCGATCCCGGAGCGCATGCAGAATTTCTTTGCTAATGAGGTGATTGCCTACCCGGCTTGCGAGGGCCTTTGTGTGGTTGATGCTTGTCGGTCACCATTTTTGCCAATTCTGGGACGCTGGCTATGACTTGCCTTCTTGAATCCTTGGAGGATGTTGATGGGATTGGGACGGTCTCTTGGGGCGAGGCTGGATTGGCAGAGCTTTACTTTTCCCTGGATGCATGCAGTAGGAATAAAGAATTTGCCTCGATGGGCTTGCTTCTCTTTTGCTCGTAGGTAGTCTCACTTTCTTTTCTCTCTTTTACTTTACTGTCTTTGAGACTTTTATGAGAGAAAATGACCCTTTTGATGTTTTGAACATGCGGGTGCGGTTTTGCGAAGTGATCGGGTTCTTTCCGTGGAACCAACAGAGCGATGCTACCATCTTTCCCGCTATGATCCGCTGGAGGGGAGATGCGAGAGACAAGTTCACCGGGAAGACCCGGATCACATTTGACTACAAGATGGTGAGGCCAGTCATCAATAGGGATGGGCACGATGGAGTGGACTTCTACCCTTGGGGGAGGTATCCAGAGATTTTGCTAGGAGAGGCCGTGGAGGCGACGAGGCAGAGGCGATGGTTGACCGGGCTGACATGTGATATCATTTATCTGGGGACCACTTCTCTGAAACGGCGTAGGCCATATCCCTCCATTGGATGCCATTACCCCCATGATCCTCCAAAGACGAGATCTTTGCCGGCCCGTGGGATTGGTCGGCGGATGATATAGAGAGATATCGAGCGGGCGTAGCACGGCGAGTATTTTGACATGGCTACCCCTTATGCTATCTTTGTGGAGCGGCGGCGAAGCTAGTGAAGCTCGGCACGTCACTCGGGGATATGGGGAGGCCGAGCCTCTTGACCCGCCGATGCCTCCCGCCCATCTCTCTTATGTGGTCAATGGGGTACCGAGGAGGTTCGGGATACCTGTCCCAGACACGAGGGAGCCCCGGTATACTCTGTGGCCAGGACAAAGACCTGTGAGTACACCTTAGGGTCTTTTCCCCTTTTTTAGACTTCTTTGCCTTTTTGCAATTTCAAGATTTTACGAGATTTTCTTCTCTTTTTCTCGGGTTCCGGCTCGCACTTACGACGGCTTGGTCGGGCGAGAATAGGGTTTGGAAAGATGTGTGCCTAGGTCCCTCTTGAAGAAGGCGGCTTGCGCTTGAGGCCGCAGCGAGAACGTGCGGGGAGCCCGTGCGCAAAAGGAGGCACGTAGGGGGCACGACATCCATCTCATCGGCTTCAGAGTACTCCTCTAGCGCCATGCCTCGGGGACGGGGACCCGTGCCGGCATCCCTGGAGCATTAGGCGAGTATGAACATGTGAATGTTCATCTTTCTGATGTGAGCGACAGTGAGGACTTGATGAGAGAGGTGAGCTTCTATGAGTTGAGCAGTGATGAGGAGGAATCGGAGGTCTAGGAGGTCTCTAGAATCGATTTAGGAGGAAAAACAAACAATGAACAATTTTATGCACACTTTGTTTATTTTTTGCTTTATTTGGGCGCCGATGGGGCGAAAACAGTGTATTAATGTTTTATTTGCTTTATCCACAATTTTATGGGACCTTTTGAAAGCATCAGCAAGGTTTTGGGACGTCCGAGGAACACGT
>JAFEMH010005712.1:0-152283 GCA_022495995.1 Adenophora triphylla var. japonica
ATAAATAAAAAATTATAAAAAAAACTAATAAAAAATAGAAAAAAATAATTAAAACAATTTTTTTTGGTATATTAGGGAAAATAAAAATAAAATAAATAATTAATAAACAAAAAATAAAAAATTGACAGAAAGTGAAGTTTATAACGGCTGTGTTAGTCACGTGTCAAAAACCCGTTATAAAATTGATGTCTCTGTTAAAAAAATGTTAGGAAAGCGAGGACATTACAAAAGTCGTATACTTGACATTGCAAAAAAAAAAACTTTAATTTAATAAGAACATTGCAAAAATATAATTTCTTTAATGACCAAAATATGATTTTTCCGCATATATTTTCGTTTATGGAAATATAAATAGTGATGACGCCACGTATTTTGGCCATCTGAATTCGATGTAGTATATCCGGGCTTGGTATTTCCCGTTTCATACCTAGAACACAATAACAACAAGAAGCACCGTTAAGGACATAGTCGGGATAAACAATCCACTTTAGGCCCTAAAGCAAAGAGTAAGATCTCCGAGGTATTCAACCTGAGGGAATAAGACTTTGGAATGTTTTTAGAACAGGTGTGTTTAGGGTTTAGACAATTTGACTTACAAATATGATTTTGTGACTTGTCTGTCCAAGGGGACAAAGGTCTTCTATTTATAAAGGAATGAGAGCTGATCACTGACGTCACCTAAGGTTATATTTGTCTCTCACCAAGGACACGTGTCTCGCATTCTGCCGGACTCGCCGGCAGTAAGATTCACTGGGCAGGGGATAAAGCCGCTGGATGTGGACAAAGGAGCCGGGGCATGAGGAGAGACAGCGCATTTAATGGCATATAGGCGTCTGAGCCGCATTCAATGCGATGGGAATAAGCCTAGCTTCTTTTTGGCCGTCGAGCACGTTAGAAACTTGCTCAATAAGCTTTGGCTTTAACCGGGAGTCTCGGCGAGATAACCTGTGAGTCTCGATATGAGACTGCAGTCAACATTCATGTGTCCAACGATATCGACGCGAGCACGGATATTGCGGCCGCGGGCCATGTTGACCTTACCGACGTAACTGTGCAGGCGTCCGCGGTCCTCGACTTTGGACTACTGGCAGGATCGCGGTTCGGACCCCTGATAGTCTATCTGGTTATGTGTCTTAATTTTGATCTGGCCTGTAGTATGTCACATCATACTTGACCTTTGAATTAGACCCAAGCTTTGGACCCGATCTAAAAGGTCTGGGTCGAGGGGGTCACATATTCTTTCTAACTTTCAGATTGACCATTTATACTCTATATCCAATGAAAACAAAGCAAAACATTGTGCTTTGTGACCAGTCAAGTCACTATGTCCTGTATGTACGTACTTCGTATATACATACTCCCTCCGTTTCGGGATAAGGCACACTTTTTTTCTTGACACGAGAATTAAGGAGAAAAGTGAAAGGCAGGTGATGTGGTTATGGAGTGTAGTATGATTGGGTAGGGAGAGTGAAAGTGGAGTAAGTGGATAATTTGGTTGTGAGTAGAGACAAGTGGGTCCCCATTTCCATTTTGGGAAAGTGCAGACATTGCTGGGACGCTCAAAAGCGTGTCTTTTGCGGATTATCTATGTGGGGACGGAGGAGTATACAAGTGACATCTTCCATTACATTACGCAATACTAAAAATATTATACTCCCTCCGTCCCTGATAAATTTCCTTTGGACCAAATATTAATATCAATATATTCATTCTAATGAACTTTTTAATAATTGCTATTGATAAATCATTTGGTAATTTTAATGGATAACAATACCTTTTAGATTTTTTATTTACATGATAAGTAAATTGATATTAAAGTTTGGTCAAAGTTGTCAACTCCACTGATCGAGTTCGAAACATGGGAAGGTAATAGAGTGGGACTCGGAAAGGGAGTACACTTTTCTCATTTTTCTTAGTTGGGCATTCAATTACAAACTATATACTTTATAAAATGATGACGCCACGCCTGGGGTCGTGAGCTGTTCAAGGATATCTCGGCTAGGATATATTTATTGTTTGATGTACCTAGATCACAACACAAACAAGCACCGTTAAGGTCAAGGTTGGATGTTACTTCCAACTCGTGCCCTCGGGTGTGAGAGTAAGAATACCGAGTAATAAGGCTTTCAATACCTTTCGAGCGTGTGTGTGTTTAGGTTTAGAGAGTAAAAGAGCTTACTCAATTGTATATATGGAACTTACCTTGCCCAAGTGGGGTAAAGGCCTTCTATTTATAGGCAATGCCACGGTGCTTGTTGAGGTAAGCACGAGATCAGCCCTCAGGGGGCACTTTGGTATTTGACCACCACACGTGTCCGCAGCCTAATCGGGTCCCGTCGTGGAGGGAACATTGATCGTCCAAGGGACATGGCCGAAAGGGACATGAGCCGCGTAGCCGGCTTATTGCATTAAATGGAATAAGAGGCGCTGATCGAGCCGCATTGAATGCGTGATGGGGAGCCGGGCAGTGCCTGGTCAGAGCGCAGTGGAAGCTAACTTGCTCGCAAGGCTTGACATTAACCGGAAGCAGCAAGATGTGCCCGTGTCAACGCCAGTGCCCGCGCACAAAGATATAAGACGCGAGCACGGCTGGATGCGGTGCATGACTCACGCGGCACGGATCCAACAAGGTGGTCCCAATGGTCCTCGATGGGACGATGCGAGGAGGGACACGGTCTTCGACCACAAGTGGCCTATTTGTCCGCTGGTCTTCCTCCGCCGGTCTAGGAAATGCCACTGTCACTGTTCCTTGGACTAGACTGAGCGCGGGCCCGGTCCAAGCAAGAGATCCGGGCTCATCAATGGCCCCTAGCTCCAAGTGTGATTATTTATGGTCCGAGTGAGGAGCTACTAGAAGCTCGGTCCGCCTCAATTGCTCCTCGAGCGAGCACCGCAGCAGCGTTTTTCGCTCGTTGCTTTCTGGCCCCATGGGCCAGGGAACGTTCGGGAGGCACCAGCTAGTGGAGCGACACGCGGTCCTCGTACGGCGTGCCTCCCTTGCTAACAGCGGGTCCTCTTGCGATGAAAAGACGTGGGTTAGTGGTACGTACAGGGGTACGTGTCGCCCATTTAAGGGGGCAATAAATGCAAAGGGTATTTAATTTTTGAATTTTCAAACGTTGGAGACGGTTCAGTCCGAGGTAGGATTTGTGGGCTAATTAATACGGGTTAACGGGTTAACCCGGATTGTTAGGCCGTATAAATACCAAACCCTTAAACCTCAAACCCTTTTTACCGTTTCCAAACCTTCGGAGAGCCTTTGAGAGAGAAAATTCTTGCTGCCGATCCTTGTGCTACCGCTTTCCGAATCCTTTTCTCAATCCTTCTCTCGTAAGTATTTGGGTGTTTTCTTTTCTTCATCTCCCTCTATTTTTTTTTTTCTTTTCGGGTTTCTGAAAAATGACCACCCGTGAATTTGGACCCCGCCGTCCCGTAGAACTAGGAGATGGAGCCACCCCGATGTCTTTGCCGTTTGTAAAAGACCGGGGATTTTTAGGAAGGTAGGCTTGGGGCGGCTTAGACTATCTCTTGCCCGCCTTTCAGTATTTGCAGTAAGAAAGCTGACATTGGGGCCGCTTCGCCCCACCCGCCAATGTGGGAGGGCAAGAGAAAATATATATATAACCTGGATGTATTGGTGTCGGGGGATCACCGTAGGCTAAGAAACTTTGTAATGGGGTTTTTGTGCAGTTTCCCGCGAGAGAGATCGTGCTCTCAACGCCGTTGAACTAGCGAGGAGAGCGATTCGTGTCCCCCGAACGTATAACCGATTGGGAGAAGCGTGAGCTAATGGACCCTCATCAAAACCAATGCCGCGCGGGCACCGGGCACGTACCCGAATGACCCTTGGATGTCCCGCCCCGAGGATCGTATTTCCCAATGTGGTGCCCGCGCCTCGGTGCCGAACCCATTGAACCGAGTAGTAGCGAGGAGCTTCGACCCCCTTGATTTCGAGGTGACCGGAACCGGTGAGGATGAATCGGAGGTGGCCCTCGCCCGTGGTGACCCCACCGGTCTCTTTGGCTCCTCGAGCTCGAGACCGAAGAGGATGACCGCGATGAGGGGGATAGGAGGGCCGCGGGGACCTCCAAGAAGGCCGCCGAGACCACCAATATTGTGGATGCCTTCGAGAGCCTCCTCGACTCCGTGAGCGAGGAGGAGATTGTGGCCCCCGCCCGAACAAAGGCAAGAGGCCGCCTAGGGATGTGAATCCCGGTCGTGGCCGTAAGAAGGCCAAGGAGGTGGCCACCATTGATCGGGAGGAGGACATTTACGAGGTTTACAATGTGGACCGCAACGCCTACCGTGTCCGCACCCTAGACATATTCATTTGGCGACAAGGACAAGCCGCGGCCGAGAGACCGTAGCGATGTCCGCGGGGACAACCGAGCCTGCGTTTTTATGGGGCCTGGCTGAGAACGGATTGAGGCCGCCCTCGGACCCTTTCTTTTTATTTCTTTCTCGGAGTTCAATTCCCGCCCGCCTACGCACCCGACTCCCAATGCCATTCGAGCCATTGTCTCCTTCATCGCCGTGTGCAGATTCCCGCCATGAACCTACCCTCGTCGGGCTCTATGCTTATTATCGTAATCCGATTAGCCGTAGTATCCCGAGCTTGAAGGCTAGGAACTACTCCACCAGACATTCTCTCCTCCCTCCAACAAGTTTGACCAACGGAACCAGAGGGACATCTTGGTCATCGAGTCTAGGTTTCGATGGCCCTTCTCAAAACCCTCAAATCCACTCCGATGAAGGTGGCCGCGAGTAGCTATCCAGACTCCTCTTCGCCGATGCTCGCGCCGTGCCTTAGAGAGACACCCGGCCGCCTATTTCGACAGCGGGGAGTGAGCCTGTTTACGATGTGGGCGCCATAGTGGAAGATGAGCCCTCATCGATCTACTCGGGGTGGCTCGCAGGAGGGCGCCCCACATGCCCCCTGCAGTAGTGATAGAGCCTTTGCCCCGCGACCCTGATTGGCGGGTGCACGAACATTACCAGTTCGAGGCAGATTGTAAGACCTGTATGCTGGGCGCTGAGTGCGATCCTCCCGAAATAATTGGTCTCTGATTCCTCTATAAAATTGTTGCCAATTTACTTTGCCTTTGATTTTTTGAATTGCTTTGCTAACCATTTTTCTTTCCCTCCAGAGTAGATCCGGAGGTGTATAATTTCTGATGGCTCCTCTAAGTGCTGCTCAACTGAAGGCCAAGAACCAGAGGGCCAACAAGGAAGCCGCCCGTAAGAGGCGTAATGAGACGGGAGGGGTTCCCACAAAGGACAAGACTGTTCTCGTAGCGAGCAGGAGGACCGGGAGACTCTAGCCGCTCCCGTAACCATTCTCGACCACCGGAAATCTCGCCTCCACCTCCCCGGTCCTCCTCCACCCAATGCTTCTCCGGCATCATCTCCCGGCCGTACTATTGCTCTCCGGCATAACTCGGGAGCCCAAGAAAAGGACTCGAAAGAGAGGCCGATTCGACGCATAGGGAGAGGTCCTCCAAGACCCGCAAAGTGGGGGATACCTCTACCCGTAGCCCTCCACTCGCCGCCACTACCTCTACCATCGCTCCTCCACCGCGGGGACCATATGCTCGGTGGCCTATCCGATCTCCTCCCCGGCCACCCGCGAGGAGACCTCGGGAGAAGAGAAAACAGTGGGAGGTGTGCCCGCCATTGAAGGGGTGGACCCGTATGCCCGCTCCGCCCATAACTCACTCGTTGGGATAGGGCTCATCAATGTGCTTTTTGCCCCGGATTTCTATCACTCCGTGGCGGAGAAGGAGAACCCATCGCCCCGATGGGAGACATTGGGATTGCCCCGACCGAGGTTTGATTCTTTCCGTCTCGTCCTTTTGACATTTTTAGGCTTTCTCCTTCTAACTATCCTCCTCGCAGTGGGCAATAAGGCTATGCGGCTCCGGAGACTCGTGATAGCTCGTCCGCCGAGCTTGCCAAAGAACACCAAGGACATGGCGGGCAACTCCGCGAGCCGGAGCAGGCCCTGTGAGAAGGTGGGGACTCGAGCTCCCTCCCGGATGCCAAGGAAAAAGAGTTCGCGACCAAGGAGTCCGATCTCAAGGGCTTCCAGAGCGGGTGACCGAGCTAGAGGGGAGCCTTGCAAAGGCAAAGGGCCGCGGGATGAGCTCGGGGCCACAAACTTCACTGAGCAAAGGAACTCCGAGCTCATGGCCAAGCCGGATGCCTCCCAAAAGCAAGTGGAGATCCCGGAGGCCAAGGCGGATGAACTCTCCGAGAAGCCGCCGCTCTCGACCTGGCCTCAGCCTTGGAGAAGGAGAGGATGCCGGCCGAAGCTCGCAAAGAGGCCATCGAGGAGTATAAGAACTCCGATGAGTTTAATGCGGAGTGCTCGGCCCAAGATGAGGCCGGTGTCCGGACACGTATCCGAACTTCGCGGCCACGGTATGTTCTCCGTGCAGCAGCTTGGCCGTGATCGGCTCACCGGTTGCTACCGACGCGGAGTGCGTGCCCGGCATGCGCTAGTTCCTCTGTCCGAGGACGAGGTCAAGCGGTCTCGGATCTCTCGCCGCGGCCTCTCGCCTCCCGCGTGGCGGAGTGATCGCCTGACTCGATCGCCGAACCGGATGCGCCGCGATTCGTGGACAACCCTTTACCTTTGGGATGCCCCGGCTCGTGTTCTTCCAGAGGGGCCACTGAGATCTATTCCCCTGGCGGCCTCCCGCTTCAGCCTCCGCCGAACAACAAGCCGCTCCTACCACCGAGGTGCCTCTGGGACCACCGCTTCCTTCCCAACTCCGACTCCGGCGGGCACAGGGGTGCGGCCACCGAGGAGCCGTAAGCGGGCACCGATGGAGCGGCCACCGAGGAGCCCAAGGAGAATGCTCCCTTAGTATAGGATTTTATGCTTTTTCTTGTTTGTAATAGTTTTAGGATTTTGTAAATACTTTCTTATCATCAATAGAAGCATTTTTCTCCACTTGGCTCCTTTACTTTTATCTTAATTGCTTGTCTCGTAGGCTATTTTGAGTAGTTTGGCAATTTTCGAGCACCTTAATACTTGCATTCTTGCCTATTACTTTTTCCAAATGCTTTTGACTTGCAATTAACTTTATACTTCTTCCTTCTCGGCAAAGCAGCTTAGTAGGCCCTTTGCCCGCATTTTTTGAGTTTTCCTAACTCTTTATTCAAAACCCTTAGGTTTTTTGTGAGAGTCAGCCTTATTCTTCTATGATCGCGTTTGTTTAGCCTTGTGGCAAACTTTGAGGCCTTAACCTCGTTTGTCTGTTTGGCTTTGTTAAACTAGTTTGATCACTCTCATCCATTTACACTTATTCCCACTTGCGAGCCGTGTGTAAGTCAAAAGTAGCCAAGGCAAGCATACTTTCATAGGCATGCGTAAGGTGGCCGTGAGGCTATTGTCCGCGCAATGTAAAGGTAGGAGCATATTTTAGCATAGAGGCCCTTTAACCCCCGGCATCTCGTATCCCCTTATTGGAGGTTCTCACTTATTTCGACCCTTTATTCAAAACTCCCTAGGGTTTTTCGTGAGGGTCTCGTGGCGATCCGGTGAACGGGCTTATATGTAGGCCTTTGTCACATACAGCATGCGAGTAACGGCCCTAACGAGGTCCTTCGCGCAATTAGTGGGTCCGGACTTCGTGTCATTGTCCCCACTAGAATCCGTAGGCACGGGCATCATGGCCTTTGCACCTACGTTCATCTATATCCACTTATTTTTGGTGGTGTCACGCGGCAGAGAGAGTATCCTCCCCGCGATCATAGTACGGATCGTAATGGATCTTTGTACATATATAGGCATGCGGATCCTTAGATCTTTGCGCATCGTTAGCAGGAGCTATATGTTGGCTCTCAACTCACCGGCATCCGCACGCGGCATCCACCTTAGCTTTTCGAGGCCGGTGGAATTGATTTTTGCATCAAAATATGATGATAACTTCTCACTTATATATATATAGTCTATACTCCTTCCAAAAATTACAAAGATTTTAAAAGAAGTATCTCTTAAGGTGGTCGCTATTCCAAGCGTTGCTTAAGCTCTTCTCCCTCTTTTGGTCGCAATATGTAGGTGCCCTCTTTGACTATCTTTGTGACCTCATATGGACCTTCCCATTTCTGGGACAAACTTTGTTGAAGCTGTGTTGGGTCCCTTGACCTCTACGCTTCGAGTACCCAGCCTAACCGAAAACTCCTCTTATTTACTCTTTTATCATGGTGCTTCTTCGCTTCGTTTGTAGTTCACCATTTTTTCATGTGCCCGCATTCTCTTCTCTTCGAGATCGTCCAGTCACACCTTCGTTTGCCTCGTTTTGAGACTCGTCGAAGTATGTGACTCGTACGAGGGTAGGGCTACCTCAACCGGAGCCATTGCCTCGACCCATACGTGAGCGAGAAGGAGTTTCTCCCGTTGAATTTCTTATTGTGGTGCGGACAACCCATAATGCGATCCGGAGCTCGTCCAACCAACGTCCTCCTCGCCCTTCCAAATTTTTCTTTAAGGCGCTTAGGACTAGCTTGTTCGCGGCCTCGCCTTGACCATTTCCCGAGGATAGGCAATCGCGGACTTACGGTGCCGCACCTTCATTCTCACACATTCAAGCAGTTGAATTTTGCGGAGAATTGGGTGCCATTATCTCGAAATTATTGCTCTGGGAACCCCAAATCGACAATAGATGTGGTCGTGGACAAAACCGATAGTGTTATCCTCTAAATAGTGGCCAAGCCCTTTGCTTCCGTCCACTTGGTAAAATAATCCACGGCCACCACGGCATACTTGATGCTTCCTCTAGCAAGCTTGGAAATGGTCCAATAAGATCTATCCCCACGTATCAAACGGCCACGATGGTACCACCAAAGTCTCGCTTCGTTGATGGTAGTCTAGGGATGTCCGCAAATCTCTCGGCACTTATCACATTTTCTAACATACTCCCGCGCATCCCTTCTCATTGTGGGCCAAAAGAATCCTTGGAATTTGATCTTGTCCGAGAGGGTGCGAGCACTGGATGTCCGCCACAAACTCCTTCATGAACCTCATAGAGTAAGTTGGTGACCATGTGAGTTTTAACACATCTTAGTAAAGGCTTGGTGAATGATCGCCGAAAAAGCACCCCATCGAGGACGAGGTATTTCGCGGACACCGTTCGATGGCTCTAGCCTTTACCGGGTCCTCTGGGAGGGTTTGCTTCTCGATGTAATCCTTCATTTCATCCACCCAAATTCCTTACTTGATCCTCAATATTGTTTATCTCGTATTCGATCTATAGCAGTCTCTCCGTGAATTCAATCTCGGCAATTTGTCTCCAACTCACCAATTTCTTGCTCTGCTATTCTTGAGAGGAGGTCACCTTCCACATTGTCCTCTCTCATGACTTGGTTCAAATTTCATAGTAAGTGAAATTTTTGATGAGGGTTTTTGCAAGGCCACGATCGAGTTAGTACTGGGTTGATAGTATCATACTCCCCCTAATTTGATTAATTATGAGCCGAGAGTCACTATTGATCTCAATATTCGAACTCCCAAGTCTCTTGCCAATTCCATGCCCGCTATAATCGCCTCATATTCACTCGATTGTTTGATGCCTCGAACTTGAATCTCAAGGCCCTTATAAATTTCTCCCGCAGGTGCGATCAGAAGTATGCCCGCTCCACTGATTAACTTGCTCGCGGAGCCGTCCACATATAAAGTCCATACCTCTTCTGGACGCTCCCTGGGTTGAACAATTTCTGTGCTCGGGCCTTCTGGGTCATCCTCTGATTCTGCTCGCTTTCTCTTCCCGAGGTCGCTGTCCGCTAATCTGAATGATGATTCTACTACAAAATCAACTAAGGCCTGCGCTTTGATTGTCTTTCTTGGGGAGTAGGTGATCCTGGAACTCGGTGAGCTCTATAGACCAAGCTAGCATTCTCCCCGAGGACTCGGTTTATGTAAAACCTTTCTAAGCGGGGCCTCGCTAGTACAGTTATAGGATGTGCGTAAAAGTAGGCTCTTAATTTTCGAAAGCGTATACAAGCAAGGCGTAAGCTAACTTTTCTATATTAAGATAACGCCCTTCTACGGCGGACAAAGGCCTTTACTTACATAATAAACTGTTTTTGGGAGTTATTCTCCTCCCTTACAAGAACAAGCAGCCACGCGTATCAAGAACGGCTAAATACAAAAAGAGCTCTTCTCCGGCACCGGCCGCCGAGTAGAGGTGGCCGCCCGAGGTATGTTTTGACTTCTTCAAAAGCCTCGATGGCACTCGCACTCCATGTAAATTCATCGCCTCTCTTCCCTTTGAGAGTTTTGAAGAAGGGGAGGCATCTCTCTCGCCGACCGCGAGATGAAGCGGCCAAGTGCGGTGATGCGACCATTGAGTTTTTGTACATCCTTCACGCAGCAGAGGTTTCATGTCTAATAGGGCCTCGGATTTTCTCTCGGATTAGCCTCTATCCCTCTTTGGTTGACCATGAATCCGAGGAACTTGCTCCGCCTTGACCCCGAAAGCGCACTTAAGGGGGTTTAGCTTCATGTTGTTGTGGCGCAAGTTTTGAAGGTTTCCTCCACATCGAGCTCGTGGGAGTTTTCCTTAGTTTTTATGACCATGTCGTCAATGTAGGCCTCCGCATTTCTGCCTAGTTGGTTTTTAAAGACCAGATTGACCATGCGCCGATATGTGGCTCCGCATTTTTCAGCCCAAAGTGGCATCATAGTGTAGCAAGCATGTCTTGCCCGCAAGAATGAAGGCTACAGAGCGGACATCTTCAGAGCCATCTGGATCTCGATGGTAGCCTGAGTAGGCATCAATGAAGCTTAGAACTCGTGTCCGGCTATAGAATCCACCAACTGTCTATGCGAGGAAGAGGGAAGCAATCTTTGGGGCATGCCTTGTTGAGATCGGTGAAATCAACGCACATCCTCCATTTACCATCGATTTCTTAACCATGACCACATTGGCGCCCATTTGGGGTAGGAGATCTCCTTTATTATCCCCGCTTTTAGCAATTTTTCCACCTCTTCCTTGATGGCAATCTCTTTCTCCTGGGAGAAATATCTCGGATTTCTCGGTGAATGTTTTTGAAGGATGGGTCATCGTTGATTTTATGGAGGATCACGTCCTCGCCGATGCCTTGCATATCTTCCACCCTCCAAGCGAACACATCGCAATTTGCTCTAAGGAACTCAATAAGTATCCTTCTCTCCTCGTCGTGAATTTCCACCCAACCTTAACCGTTTGCTCGGGAAGTGGGGATTGATTACCACCTCCTCGAGCTCGTCGTTAGGTTGAAGGTCGCTGATTTCACGATTGTGCAGGAGTCAATGACAATAGTTGGGGTTGGACTCGAGCCTTCGGCCGTTGTTGCCATTGAATATATGATATCACGGTCAATTTCCCCTCTATTCCTCGATCAATATAACTCTCCTCAACAGGGCAACAATCGCTTCGATTTTCTCGCCATCTTGAGCTCCACCTTTGTGGAATGGAAAGAAAGCATGCCAATCGGTACGGTGGCGGCGGGAGTGCAAGAGCTTTCCCTTTTTTGACTTGTCCTCGCCTTTTCCCTCTATCATTTTGTCCTCGCCCTCTATCTCGCGGGGCAGGAGGTCTCGCCTTTCTGTTTCTTTCCTTTTTTCCTCCAAAGGCTCTGAGGAATCTCCCGGCCGGTTCTTGATGGTAGCAACCCCGCCCGGGTGTTAAATTTCACCCTTTGGTGGGGACGGACGCAACTATTCCCAATTCGGCCCGAGCAGCTACGCCGAGAATGGCATTGTATTTGGGAAGGAAGATCGACCACCATGAAAGTTATCTTGGCCGTCTTCTCGCATGGGTTTTTCCCCAATAGCTACGTCAAACACAATCGTCCCCTTTACCCTTACAGGCGTGGTTGGTGAAGCCTTCGAGCATGCCCGCATAAGGAGTGAGACGTGCTTCGTCATTCTCATTCCAACCAAAGTATGGTAGTAGAGTATGTCGCTGGCAACCCAAAGATCTATCAACACTCGGCCTATGTTTGCCCGGTTGATTCTCATTCCGAGGGTGAGTGGCCGTGGTGGAATGAAAAAGGGTGGAGGCAAGTTCACTCCTTTTGAACCCAATTTCTTGCTCTTCCTCCTGAGCCGTGGCGGGGATGGAGAAAACCTTCTAATGTCCGAATTTGGAGGGACAAATGCTTATTTGAGGGAGGTTCCTCCCCAATGAAGTTAATGTCATAGTCCCCAAAATCGTCATCATAATTATCTCTTTCATTTCTCTCGTCCCCGCGTGTGTCGTGCCCGCGCCGATCATTGTTATGGCGATTGCTTTCCTTAACCCACTCGTTAGCTCCCGTTATTGATTTTCTCGCCGGATTACTCGCTTCACCTGGAAACAGTCCTCGCTCCGTGCTCCGTGGTCGTTGTGATACTCACGTAATTTAAGTCTACTCCTCTCATTTGGCTTTCAAGCATGGGGAGGAGCAGAAAGTCCGAGGCTCTCATGATCACCACCCTCGGGCCGGTGAGCTCTGTAAACTGCTTTCGGCCATAGCCTTCTTGAGCTTTTCCGATCCCCGGCCTCTGCTTTTGCCCCGATTACTAGGTGTGAGCAGTGCTCGGTGGTCTCCCCGGACTTGGCTTATCCTTTCTTTCGCGAAGCTCCTGGGAGCGGCACACTAGGCTCTTTCGGCGGAGGCAATGGCCGAGGCCCTTTCATACATTTCCTCCACCGATTTAGGCTTGCCGGAGGCAAAATTCATTTTGAGGAAGGAGGAACCGAGGCCGCCTCAAAACATAGTCTCGATATCTCCTTTTTCCAGTCCACAATCTCCTCGCCACCTTCCCGAACCGGGATATATAATCTTTTGTAGGCTCGTTTGGTGCTCGCTTGACACGGACAAGATCTGCTTTGGTCTAGCGGGCACACTCCGCTCCGCAAAGGCATTGAGGAAGAGAACTCGAACCGATCAATGACCGGATACACCGGGGCTTGAGGGCTAGCATCCAAGATAGGTCTTGCCGGTGAAGGTCGCAGCCAAAGCTTTGCACATCATCGACTCGTCCGCGGAGAATAAAGCCATCTCGGCCCTCAAATCTTTCCCATATGACTTCGCATTTTTGGATCCGTCATAGGTGTCCATCTCGGGGGTTTGCCCTTCCGGATCGGTGCCCGCGCAATTTTATCGCTGAAGGCGTCCATGGTGCGGCCACACTTCGGGCAGCCTTCTGATGGGTTTCCCACATCTTCTCGCATAAATTCCACAAACTCGGGTTCTCGATCATCAACCTTCTCGTTTTTAGCTCGTGGAGCCACGGCCTTCTCCTTGGCCGGAGCCAAGGGTCCGGCTTTGGACTCGCACGGCGGTTTGACTGTGCCTCTTCTCCCATTTCCTCGCTATCCTCTACATGCACCACGCTCCGTTTGGCCATTTGGCCGTCCGCGCCAGTGGGCTGGGTCAACCCTGCTTGCCTCTCACGCCGACTAGCAAGCGAGTTAGCGGGAGCTCGCTGGGAGAACCTTTGTGACCCTTGAGGGAACCGTAGCCCTCCATTGGCCTCTATTTCAAACATTTCCATCTCCGCGCTCGTTGATGGCCATGGCCTCCGCGACCGCTTTGGACTTGGAGGCCAGGATTTCCTTCCTTCTCGGATTTGCTCGGGAAAGTGGGGTGGTTAGAGTGGTGTTTTTATGTGAGCTTGGGGAGTTTTTGGGCTATTGTTTAGTAAGGCCTGGGCTTTTTCAAGACGGGCTTCCTCGGTTAACCGGTGTAGAACTCGTTGAGTAGGGATTTTGAGGCCGAGAATGGGCCCCCATTCTCGTTGAAAACAGAGTTGGTTTGCCTTTCCCTATTGATGGTGGAGGGTTCGGCTTGGTTCTCCTCCTCTAGGGTCAAATGACCAAAGATTTTTCTGTAATTTGAGACATGTCTCAGAAAGACGAAAATAACTGAAAAGAAGTGTCTTTTGACAGTCAGTTGTTTAGACTACAAGGTGTGTCTGAAAACAAAAGATTTTTAACGAGAAAACGAGAGAAAGTCTGCTTCCCGGCAATGGAACCACTGATGACGCCACAGCTTTTGGGGTCAGGAGCGGTTCAAGGATATCTGGCTAGGATATATTTATTGGTTTGATGTGACCTAGATCACAACACAAACAAGCACCGTTAAGGTCAAAGTTGGATGTTACTCCAACTCAGCCCTCGGGTGTGAGAGTAAGAATACCGAGTAATAAGGCTTTCAATACCTTTGGAGCAGTGTGCTTAGGTTTAGAGAGTAAAAGAGCTTACTCAATTGTATATGGAACTTACCTTGCCCAAGTGGGGTAAAGGCCTTCTATTTATAGCAATGCCACGGTGCTTGCTGAGGTAAGCAACGAGATCAGCCCTAGGGGCACTTTGGTATTTCGACCGCCACACGTGTCCGCAGCCTAATTGGTCCCGTCGTGAGGGAACATTGATCATCCAAGGGACATGGCCGAAAGGGACATGAGCCGCGTAGCTTCGGCTTATCGCATTAAATGGAATAGTAGAGCGCCGGTGCGAGCCGCATTGAATGCGTGATGGGGAGCTTCGGCAGTGGCCCGTCGAGCCGCAAGCTAACTTGCTCGCAAGGCTTGACATTAACCGGAAGCAGATGTGCCCGCTGTCAACGCTGTGCCCGCGGTCAAAGATATAAGACGCGAGCACGGTTGATGCGGGCATGACTCATGCGCGGCACGGATCCAATGAGCGTGGTCCCAATGGTCCTCGATGGGGACGATGCGAGGAGGGACACGGTCTTGACCACAAGGGCCTATTTGTCCGCGGTCTTCCCTCCAGCGGTCTAGGAAATGCCACGTCACTGGTTCCTTGGACTAGACCGAGCGCGGGCCCGGTCCAGTAGATACGGGCTCATCAATAAAATAGAAATGTTTTATTACTTTTATATTAATAGGACCCACATATCATACTCACAACAATAATTCAATTATTATTTCATACTGTATTTACTTTCTCTATTCTATCTCACTTTCCATACTCTTCTTCTGAACACCCACTTCATTACACTTTTTTTTTAACTTTCCTAGGGACAGTAACTGGGAAGGTTGTATTGGGAGGGAGAAATATTCCTCCGTCCCAATAAGTGATTCACCCTTTTGGGTGGGCATGCAAATTATGAAAATGGGAGGAAAGAAAAAATGTTGTGAGTGTAATTTGAAAATAGGAGAGAGAATTAGTGGAGGGAATAGTAAATTTGAAAAGTGTTGTGAGTGTAATAGTAAATTAGAGAGAGAATGAGTGGAGAAAATAGTAAAGATTATTTGCCAAAAAGAAAAGGTGAAGTTTCTAACTTACGCCTTAATTAGTGAAACTTTTATTGGACGGAGGGAGGGAGTATATATAAACGAACTAAAAGACAAAACACATCTCTATATAAATACAAATTACAAAGTATGGACATGTGGCTTCCTAGCTAAACAATAATTGAAACTTGTTAGTGTGTGTGTGTTTGTTTTTTTGGCTTTTTGAGTTTGACCATGGCATGCATAAACATGCTCAACAATGAGCAACAACAAGGTGGCTTCTGCAATGGCTCAATAGGCCCAAGAATCTCCTTCTCCAATGACTTTGCTGATTCAAAACAATCAATCAACAACCATGAAAACAGCTATAGAGAAGCACCCGTCTCATCCGATTTCGAGTTCTCCATCTCCGGCAACAACCTCATTCCGGCCGATGAGGTTTTCTTCAAGGGCAAGTTATTGCCATTGAAGGAAAACCCTACCAAGGTCCCCACTTTGAGGGATGAGCTTCTTGCTGGTGAAGAAGATCACTGTGAAGATATCTTTAATTACAGGCCACCAATGAATTCGGGCTGGTGGAAGGAGAAGTTGGGGCTCAAGAGAAATCAATTTGGGAACAAGAAGGCTGATCTGAAGAGTTTTGGTGGTTTAGAAACAATTGATGAAGCAAGGAAGCCAGTTTTTGCCAGTGAAATGTTTGCTAACATTACAGGTAACGCATTTACTTCAACTATATTTATTTTTATTTTTATTTATTTATTCATTTTTTTTTCTCTTCTCCTAAAGAAACAATATTCCCTTAGTCCCATACTAAATCATGCTATTGATACGTATAAACAAGTAAAGCATATTCTCTAAATAGTTTGACAAGACAACTGCTAACAGTTGTTAGTTGTTATGGCGGAGGGAGTAAAATGAAGGGTTTCTAAGGGAAAACAACCCAGTCATGTTTTGGTAACTCATCTTCAAGCTTCAGATTTGGAATCTGAAGAACAATTATATAACTAAGGATCGAGTTGGGTTGGTTTGTCATTTATAATGTCATAAGTTTAGTTTTTTATTTTTATTTTGTATTTAAAAAAGGCCATAATATCTGTACTGAACTGATATTATTTTATGTTACAGGAGCTAATTGAATAAGAATTATCGTGTTGAAGACAGCAAAGGAACCACATGGGTGCATGCACTGGATTTCCCATGGCAGAGAGACTTCTATATATTCTTGCCTGCTAGTTTTTTTAGATTATTTTTTTTAGGTTTGAAATGAATTAATGTAGAGATTTTGATCATTTGTTTGATTAATTGTCACTTTCTTCTCATAACAAAAGCAGGGTATGTTTGTGTAGTCGTTTAACTATTTGTTCTTTGTACAAAATGTTTGCAGTTGAAGAGCTTCCTCTATGTAATACTCACTCCGTCCTGAAAACGTAACCAAACTGAGACTATCTTTCCGGGGTGAGCGAGTAACCCTGCATCGAGTCTTCTAACGAATCTTTATTGTGTTGTCTTGTTTCCCAAATTAAATCAGTTTCCTAATTTAAAAACATGACACTTATTTTTATTTTGAGACGGACAAACTAACAAGAAAGAAAGGTGCAATAGTTTTGAAAGGGAGTATTTTCAACAAGTTTCATCTATATGGTTTTCTCTTATTCAAAATCACTTTGGGAACAAGTAGCATCTTAAAACTAATTGATGCTAAGGGAAATGGTCCATGATCTTTATTTTATGTCTTATAAGCTAAATTTGTCAATTTCCGATATGGGATAATGTCTCTTCTAACAGTAGCAACATGCCATTTGTGCAAAATATTGCTCAAGCCCGTAAGTCATGACCTTATTGTATACAGAGTCTACAGACTACTCTATAAACCCTTACGAGAAAATGGTCAAAAACTGCAGGAGAGGAGTAAAGTTTCATCCTGCATTTCACTTGCCAAACACAAACATACGCATGCGCACAAACACAGAGAAACAAAGCTAAAATAGTTGGGTGTTTTAAGTAGTAGGCGAGAATCGGAGGAGGATAAGCATTTCATTACTCCTAATGTTGCTGAAATTTGTCTAGTTTCCTCCAATATCTCATTCTCATCTACTACCTCTAACTTTGTCCCGAAATGAATATCCAAAAAAAATGAAATTTAAGCTTTGATCAAGAGCATACTTGATAAAAAAAAAAAAAAAAAAAACCTGGATATTCATTTTGGAACAAAGAGAGTAATTCTCATAATACACATGTTAAACAACAGATGTTTAAGTTGCAAGTGAGAATTGGAGGAATCTAAACAAATTTGGTGATATATATATCATGTCGAAGCTTGTTTAGCTTCCTCCAACATCTCATCTCCAACTTATGAACTGATTGAACATACAACAAAACGAATCCTAGAACTCGGTGAGCACCTATAGCATGTTCATCATTCTTCCTTCTGTCATCTAATTCACTCGTTACATCCAACAATGTGTTATATAATACAATTAAGGCCTATAATAGGCCGAGGAATAACAAAATCCAATTCAATTGACTATACCTATTACATATGTAACTCATAACACCACAAATGCATATTTACACATTTTACAGAACTACTATTTCTACTTTCACTCACAAAAAGAATCTATTTACTTCCCCCCTTATATACACCTACTATAAACCAATAAATACACTAGGCACTAACTTAACTAAAGATGGGCAATGAAGGGTGTTTTATACAAGTACAGTCTACATCATAGGCGCTTCTTATGAGCCTTTACAAGTAGAATGGTATCCTCTGCAGACCAGGTACTCAAACCAAATGGTGCAAACATGAGCCCGAGACTTGGCCAATGAGAAGTGCCCACCAGTTGCTCGTAACGAGTCCAAATAACATAACAGCAAAATGATGGGTTTTCTTTCTTTGGTGTTTTCAGTTCAATGCATCCTGTTTCCTGGCAGTGCCACAATACTACAAGGAACTCTCACCAAAATAACTTCACATTTGTTCTCGCTTCTCTTGATTTTCTTTATGTTAAAGGGGTCGAGACATTGTTCCATAACTGAGTGTTCTTCTAAAGCTTCTACAGAAAAAGAACCAAAACGAAGATACTCAGCATTACATAACAGAAAGCAAATTTGAATTTTTTTTGGACATTAATTTTGGGACGGAGGGAGTAGAATAGAATAAATAAGCAAACACAGAAACATTGGCTATCAAAATAAACCATACCTAAAATATGAACTATCGAGGCTGAGACTGAGACTGAGACCGAGACCGATTAGTGCCATGATACTTGTTCATCGACTCTTTCTTATGCTCCGGATCAAGGCTGCATTTTACTACAACCGTTAAGAAATTGCTCCAGTAATCAAACAAAGATAAACAAAGGAGTGTTCCTAAAACACTGCAGGCACACACACAGGGGGAGGGAACCAACCTATTCCTGGCGCCAAGAAGAGCAGCATGCATAGCACGTGCAACAGCAGATGCAGGAGCTATAGCTGCCGCGGGAGCTGCCTGAACAGCACTTGCCAAAGCTGAACCTACACCAGCACCATGTTGGTACTTTCTCAGAGGAGTTTGAACTAAAGTAAAGGCTGATTTGCCCAGGCCATCAGTGATGCTCCCAAAAGCCTGTCACATTAATGAATCATAAGCCATTGCACAAATGATGCAAGGCAGCAAGGGTACATTATACTTGGTCCAGTGGCTCATCTCCACCTTGCTATGGAAGGAGTGTCTTGGAAGTTAACATAACGGAACATAGTTTTCTTTTTCCCTAAAAAGAAACATCTGGAGCCTAATTCCCAACCCCCAAAAAAAAAAAAATCATCTCTCTGGGCAACATCCGCTCCCTTCTAATTCAAAAAACATACTACTCACTCCGTCCCAAAATGAAAGACAAAAAAATTCAAATTTGCTTTTCATCAAGAGTAAATTTGAAAAAATTTTGGACATTCATTTTGGGACAGAGGTAGTACGTACTTTAGAAGAAAAGTACGATAACAATCCAGATTACATAGATGTTTATGACATGCATTTAACCTAGACTTTTCATGTTTCTTTTTTAGAGGCTAAACGCACCCATTAAGCATTGACATAAACAAAATTTGTATCGTTGTCTTCAGTTTAACAAGTGGTGCACAACTCAAATAAGAAATGTGGAATTTCACCTGTTGAATTCCTTGTCGGGCATCTTTAGGCTGATTGGACCGTATATTTGTACCCACCCGGCTTTGCAGTGGCCTTGGTACAGAGGGTGGTGAAGTGCTTGTGAGTATGTATTCTGCTTGGAGGAGGATGTCATGAGCCCCCGCCGCCAAATGTACTCCTAGTCCAATTGCCTCTCGTGAAATACTTCTCAAAAAGGCAATTGTTCCTTAAAAGAGTAACACAAAAAGTGTTAACACCAAGAATCGAATCCCTTACGTCAAATTAGAAGAAGTTGAAAACCAGAGTCTTGTATGAAGGACAAGAATCAAAAAGTTGAAAGTTGAAATGCAACACAGTGAAATGTACAGTTCAATTGCAAGTACAAATTGTCAAACTATCTAGAGTGATTTATACATCTAAATGTTTGTGAATGGAAACTCTTTCCATATCCCACCATAAACAATATCTTCATCACAAACTACAAACTACAAATACAAACCACAAATGACACATAAGACGGAGAAAAAATATCAGTTCTCTCTGCAACCAAGCCATCAAATAATGCAACTTCAGATTATCATACCCTTTCTCTTACCTGCTCAATCTTTTTTATGGCCTTGGGTTATGTAACAAGTTGTAACGATGCTAGCAATCATAATGCTAACAAAATACATGTGATTGAATAAAAAGAACCAGTTACAAAAACATTAATTTGCTAACTGTTGTTGATAAAAACCCCAGTAATCGATAAGCAGTCCAATCGATAAGTGTCTCTATAGCGTACTTTGTCTCCATCGGTGAAATGGATTTCTACTATACACGAGCATTAGTTTTAAGATTTCCGTGGTCCTAACTCCTAAATAAAAGTCACTTGCAAAAAATCAAGTATCTAGCTATGATGCCCTTTATCAAATTTGCAGTCATAAACTACAATAGCTTACATTACTTTTAAACTGATAGTAGAGAGATCAAGGTTTACATATGGCTGAAAGTTACTTTCTTAACCTCCATGAAAGAAACTAAAATAATGACATTCACTTAGGGTCAGAGGGTATAATATTTCTGGTTTGGCTCACAGGACAATTAGTTTGAGCTCCATGGATGGAAATTGCATACATGAAACAACCTAAATACGTCATATGAATTTCTGAGTAAAATCTTTTAAAACCAACTGTTTATAGTATCACTACCAATTATAACTGTGAAATAGAAAAAAGAGATGGATCCATTGATTAACATCACTAGAAAAAAGGGTATTAGAGGGAAACTTATTTTGGGACAGAAGAGAAGCATGTTTCGTATAAATCCCCATTATATAACATTTGATGCAAATCTTGCATTTGCTTGGAACTCATATTGAAAATACTGAAAGTAAATTTGTATGTGGGCATAACTTACCTCTTTGCATTCCCTTCACAATTTTCTGATCTTTCCTGTAGCTCTTCAAAGGTAGAGAAACCAACTTTGAAGCACCAGAACCAACAGCAACCAATGATCGAATGGGAGGAAGGCCTTTTAACAGCTTGTGAATCTGCAAAACATTAATAGTTAATATGCATCCATCTTCCACTGGATTGCTAGATTACATGTGCATCCCCACTACAGAGGCAAGATCAAGTAATGGAATTCAAACAAAAATCACTCGAACCTGATTTTGAGAGACATCTTCCAACCACTCGCCTACAATTGTGTCACATACACAGCTCCAACCATAGACACCAACAGCTTGAACATGCTTCAGTTGTAGCTCAACCCCCTACAAGAAACAGCTTCAGAACAACTTTGGGAATTCAACTCATGATGGTCCACTAGTCACAACAGATTTCTACCTTTTCCACATCCCAAGTAAAGCAAAGCGCGAATCCGTGACAGGTTACTGTCCCGGCTGAACTAACATATCTTAAGTAGCCAACTCATCTAAAAGTTTAAGTTGTTCGATAGGGACTCAACTATGTATATCAAGACCTAACAACCTCCCCCTTACGTGTGACCCGTCCACAGATAAACAAACATGCCACAACAAGGGTATTAACGCCCAAAACATAGTTCCAACACGTGCACTCAGAATACGTTGGTTAACAAATGCAAGTTAGATGACTCGGACCCAAGACCTTGCCAAACCAAAGATTTGATATCATGTAAAGTTACCAACTCATCTAAGAGCTTAAGATGTTAGATAGGGACTCAACTATGTATATCAAGCGTAAACACATTGAAAAGTTTTTGCTACAGTATAAAGACCTTAAAGAACGTATGAACAGGTAGATCTTCGGGGGGAGAACCAAAACAAACATGAAGTTACAGAATCACTACAGTGAATTGCAAAACAGCTAAGTTCTAGTATTAAGACAATAACTTTGCTGAGGAATGTCAATAAAGTTTCTGCTATGGTAGTTAACAAGTACTGGAAGACTAAATAGTAAGACTTCCAAATCTTAAAAAAAGAACTAAGAACAAACAGTACCTTCCAGGAAACCAGATTAACAAGTTCCACATACTTCCCGCCCCTTAATGCAGCTAAGTCCACATGGGAAGGACTGTAGTCAACTCGAAGAAGAACGGGCCAAATGTCAAACTTCTGAAATAGAAAATTATAATAGTATATGAGTACATTAACACTAGGGATTAGAAATTGGCTTCTAGCGAGAAGCAGCAGCAGCTGTGCCTAGGTTCTAAGATGAAAATATATCATCGAGTAAAACTTTCAAGAGGAAGCAAATAGAAGGAACAAAGTAAGCACATTTGTAGGTGTCCTAATCTGCCAATGTCTGTTCATCATTTTCATAGGAGACAAAAAATCCTGCTGCATAATAGAATCACACCTGAAAATATGGAAGCAAGGCCTCCTCAATAATGTTATAGCTCCCCTGATTATCTTTTTGCTCTTGTGCCATTCCTGAATCACACTGGCCCTGAGAACTTTGAGACTGGTTGTTTGATGATCCTTTGCCTCCAAAGAAGCTGATGAGAAAATCAAGCTGGCGTTGATGAAGATGCAAAAGCATAGGATGTAAAGCAATTTGTAGCCTGAAACAGTAAAGGACAAAAAGATATTTAGCACCACACGTGTTATTATTTATCTGCTCCAGAATAAATTTCCCCAACCGAACCTGGGGAGGTAGCCAAAGTGAAAAGTTCAAAACTTAAGATCCAATCACCCAAAAGCAGTGAAACATTAAAAAATAAAAAACATGCAAAGAAAAATAAACAGTGCTCCTCCCAATTGTGTACTCAAAGTGAGCTGTTTACAAAGCGTACAAAGAGTATCTGAAGGGTTTGGGTTGCTAATTGTCATACTCAGGAGAACAAGCATTGACTTGATAACAATTTGCCACATCTGCATGTGGTCAGCAGTTCTACTCTCCTGGGAAGGACAGAGGTTTAGGGAGGAGAGGATATGCCATAATGCCGATTGTAAAGCGTGGCATTGCAGCAAACCAAAAGAAGATCCCAAAACAACATCTACACAATGTCCCCAAGGTTGCATTCCATTCAGGGGAATTTACACGCATCAACACATCCCATCCAACCACAAAAAAAAAAAAAAAGATTCCTAAACAGTTACCTATATAAAAACATGCAATAGGGTAAACTAAAACAAAATAGCAAACATACCGGTACTCCTCTAGTGGAGTTGAAGGATTTGGCCTGACAACTTCTAAATCCAGCTTCAGTGCTTTAGAAGAGGATTCTCTGGGATGATCTTTAGATTGATAATAACCAAGAACCTTAAAAAGAATGAAAACAAAATTTAAGACCCTTGCTTGAATTAGGACAACCAAAAATAATGCTCAACAGAAGAATTTTAATAGTACCTGTTTCCATGGTGCATCCTTGCTATTGTCATAGAGACGAAAATCCTGAATTGAGAAGGAAAGGTGAGATACACATATGTCACCATCAGGGAATGTGTCATATTGAACACCAATCCCAGATAATGCAAGCTCCAAACAGACAATTGTATCCCTTCCGTAACTACTCGCATGCTGAACATTTTTCTGAGTGTCTTGCCAGTCAGAACCACCATATAGTCTCCACCTAACATTGACATTTTTAAGAAGTACACGCCCCTTAACTTTTTTATTATCATCATTTAAAACTTGATTGCAAGGAGCCTCACTATCCAAAAGCTGGTTCAGATTGATTCTTTCACCAACATTCAAGACATGGTTTTCTAATATCCTTAATGAGGTATCCCCATACCATCCGGTGTTTCCTCTTCGAGCCTCATCCTTCACGGTTTTGGATTTAGTCTCAATATTCTCATTAAATGATTGGTTGTTCAGGGATAATTCAGACAGAGGGCGTAGGTCAGATATGAAATATTCTTCTATGAAGTCTGTGATACTAGTCTGAGAGGAGGAGGTTGGACTATTCTCCAATCCAGTTGATTCAGGGTCTACAGTGCTAAAAGTCCACGTTTCCCCAACAATATCGTTTGGGGGAGAAGAAAGCTCTGATTCACTAATCCCAAATTGGTTCTCCCAGTTTCCATCCAAGCAAAATGCCCCTTCACATATTTCATCCATTAAATTGATCACACCAGCCTCCTCATAGGTATCTACACTAGAAGTATTCATCTGAGAAGTTGATGGGGAGAAATGAGTATTAGAATTAGTAGCTCCATCGGTCGCCAGTGCTTGCTGGACCCTATCCCACCTAGTCTGCAAGTGCGCAACTGATTCTTCAATGTCAGGGGCAAAAAGCTGCTGGAGTTGAGCTGCAAGACGAATCAGACCAGAAGTTGTATCCTGACAAGTACCCAAAACAACGTCAGAGTCGCAACATTCTACTTCCCAAAGGTGTCCATTCTTACAGTTCATTCTCAAAAGTGCTTCAACATGTGCCTCTTGTGCAACTTTGACATAACCAGTCTTGTGAAGATGTTTTGCACTATGACAGCCACCAACTTTATTTGGTCCAGATACTTCACAGAGAAGAAGACCCAAATCTTGTACTCTAATTTTATAATCACTTTGAGCAGAATCAGCCGCCATCACGTTGGAAAGTTTCAGAGAAGATGCTCCCAAGAAACCAGCAAAATACTGATCACTCAGTTTCCCATTGACATTAGCTGAAAAATGGTATGAAGAACGCTCACCAACCATCATCTTGCAAAAGTATGGCTCATAACTCACACCAACATCAACCAGATTAAGAATAAAAGATCCACCATTCACATCCTCTTTCTGGACATTGTCGTCACCTACTTGATTAGTTTCAGGTGAGGACAAACTGAAAAATGATATGATTGAATCTAACCAATCCAATCGACCACCTGTCGCAACAATAGTACCACATCTGATATTTATGGACACATGACTCTGAAAACTCTCTGGATCCCACAAGTGTACAATATCTGAACCTGAAAACCTAGAAGATAGTATATTTGAACCTTCCCCACCACCACGTCCCCGGGTAGAGTTGTTGCACGAGATGAGAAGAAACTCTTGATCAGGAACCTCAGTGATAGAACCCCACAAACTGCCTTCACCATGGGATGCCCACAGGAAACTGGCATCCTTGATTCCACCAATATTTGATACAGACAACAGCTCAAATTTTCTAATATTCAATTTCAACCTATGCCATGAGCCTGGAAGTTCATTCTGGATTGAATCTTTCAAACTTTCAACTGCTTTCACGCTTAAAGAAAACTCTACAGTTTCACATTCTACAAGGACTGACGTTTGAGAAAAAGGAATATTTTCCTTCGCTCCAACTGGATCAGAGGTTATGCATGTTGCCCACTCTCCGACTTGATGCAAAAGATCATGTAGAGCTTTATACTGCGTACTATCCAGAAACACTGTGACAGGAAATAGCTGGACATGAAGCATAAATGCAGAGCTAAAAAGCATCTCTTGTCGAGTCCGGGAATTGAAGTCTTCCATGTCCTTAATGGTAGTTACAGAGACAAACTCATAACCTTTTCCCATGAATTTATGCCTGCAACTCGTACCATCTGAAGTTGCAAGAACCTTGGCTCTATTTACTAATGAAGGATCACTACCACGACCTTCCTGCCAAAACATACCAAAAACAGAGGGATGACCATCTTTATTAGCAACGCTAAGAGTTTTCTGAGCAGAGAACTTGGTTTTTAGCTTGCCAAAAGAATCATTATAATGGGAAGTTGAGGCAATGGCATAAATGTCCAGATTTCCCACATTCAAGTGCAAGGATCGTGTGACTGAGTATCTCTCCTTGGGACTTGAATTTCGGAATGGGTTACTGTCTCGAACCTTTTTCTCACTCAAGGAGTATGGTGAAGAGAAGTCGAGAACAATAAATTGGTTCCACGATGAGTAACTTGACAGATCTTCATTGTTTCCACAAGGGAAACACAGAAATACCCTCGCATTGAGAAGGAATATATTTCCTCTTAGAGTTCCTTCAGGAGGCAAGGTTGTAACATGGGGGAAGAACCCTGTGAACCATTCTCCTGAGACGACGAAGGCCTACACTCACCCAGGAGGGACTCGGATGCAGAAAGATTCTCTGTACTATTCATTCTGAGAGAATGTCCAATTTGTTTTATAAGTTCTATTGTAACGCTTATTAAATGGAAATTGACCCAGAAAACAAATGGTGGTAGCTTTAGCGAAAATGATATTGGCCCAGAAAAAGTGTCATCTGAAGAGACAGAAGTCACAGTAAATTGCGCTTGGGTAACTGCAGAGGTTTGAAGCAGTACAACTTTTACAATGCCATCCCTGTAAATGCCTCTACAGCTTCTTCTGGAAGTACATCTGCTCAGGGAACTCATATTAGATGTAACATCTATAACAGTACACTCCCTTGGTTTTGCCAACTCATCATCATCAACAACAGGGCAGAAAGGAGGACAAGCATCTTGAACAGCAGCCTGCAGATTTCTGATGGATCCAGCTTGAGTTTTCACATTATCATCCTGACCATGCAAGCCAATGTCACCAACATCGTACTCATTACTGAAATGATCAGCAATTTCAATATGCTTCACTGTCGCTTCAAAATTCATTTCACGAGGACAGACCTGTTGACCTTATCAAACCTTTAAAATTAGTTTGGAGGATAGAGTAAAAAACAAAAATGCTGACTACGAAAAATTATAAACTCCATAAAGATGAATCCCCCATGCACAGTAATTACCTGCAAGCCAAGCTGCATATCTTGGAATTCTGCACCGATATAATGAGCATGTGAAGTGGGATTTTTCTGATCACCTTTTGAATCACAGGAATGCTTCAGCTCTGCATCAACAAGAGAGAACAGAATACGAATTCCAGCAAACCTTGCCTTAAGGTTGGTCTCAACGTGCTTCTGCTCTGCATCCATATTGAAGAATGATTATTGAAGAATGATTAAACTTAAACTCAAAAAAAGCAAAAGAGTAACAGCTAACAAAAGGAAATCAAGAGAAAGAAGATAAATATTTGATACTAATTAACATCCACCAGAACTCCAATCAAATCAAGAATAATTTGCATTAAACTGCCTTGTTAATGCCAACAAAGTAACTTTCAATAGCAGATTCAATTACAACTACAGCAACTAATTTACCCGAGACAAAAAAATTACTTAAGTTTTAATATATATCTCCATGAAAAAAATTCTTAATGACAAATGAGACTAAGCAGTTCATGTTTAAGTGAAACTCGATATGCAAGTCCACACAGTCAATAAAAATAACTTTTGCATACCCGAAAATATATACATGCTCTCTTTAAGGTTTATGATTACAACTTAAATATAAGATGTGCACTTCACACTCTACATAATAAAATTATTTTCCTTTTCTAGTTATCTATAAACATAGGTTTTGGGTAATAGAGCAGCTATCCCTGTAACATAATGAATAACAGAGAAGCTCTTTACGTCCAATAAAAGAACAGGAAATATCATGGTTAAAAAATCCTTCTACTGATCAAACACACAAAAATGGGGAAAGATTTTGCTATGTATATGATAAACTTGTTTTTGTTGTTCCCCTGCATGATTGTTGAAACTCCATCTATCTTTATCTCACAGACTAATGTATGAAAGTATTTCAGCCAGGATGTTCATGGGTCAATGTATTGAAGGTGATCATCCATGAACTTAACTCTATGGAGTCGAGTGGAAGAAAACTGTGACTAAAAGGTAGACAGAGCTAGTAACTCATGTTATGAAAAAGGAATAGGGTCCAATTTTGGATGAAAATTCAAGGATAGTTCTTAAAGTAGTATTTGAGTGATACGATAACAACTTGCAGTAGGAAGTAACAGATTTTGTTTATCTGTAAGTAATGGAATTCTTTATGCATGGACGTCAGCATTAAAACACACGTCAGGCATAGTCTCATCCGTCATCTCTCCAATTGATCCCAAGTATCATGGTCATAGGGTGAGAATGCAAAAACAAGAAGAAAGGCACGCATGAAACCTAAAAAATTGCACATCATGGGTTGTCACTTATGTTACTTAATGTACAAGAATCTAAAAAATTGCACACCATCGGTAATCACTACGTTTGAATAGTATGGAATCATCCAAAAAAGTTTATCTTAAAAACTATACGGAAGTTATGCAGATAGCAGGTAGAGTTAGTTTTATTTTTTACAGGCCAAGGGCTGATAAACATGAGAATACGGATAAGAGATAGATTTACAATGGATCAACTTAAGTAGCTCAATTCAAGGCTGAATTTGACAGAATACAGTAGTCAAATCCAGAAGAATATTTCAGCCACCTATTATTATTATTATAATGAGACATCATGTCTTGACAAAATATACATAAAGGTAACAACGACTCTGCTTTCATCAGCTATTTGGAGCAGTTACTACAAGCAACAAAGACTAGAACTATGGGATAAGATCTGCAATGTAATAAAAAGAATCTCGATGGCATAATACTGTTGGCATATCCAAAATTTACAATGATCTACAACGTACCAGAAGGAATGTGTAAAGATCCAGAAGCCAGGTTGGATGCAGCAGTTATTGCACTGAAAACAGTCCAGTTCCACATCCCACTATTTCCTAAAGCGGATTGTGAATTTCTCAAGCCATCGAAACATTCAAAAAACTGATCCACGCTGCAAGTAAATCAAAAACAACATATAGATCCATTAGTAATATTGAAGTTACAATGAATAAATCCCATTTAGAATGGAAGGGGTACAACATGCAAACTACAATAACTACTCCCAATTCCAAAATAGTGGTCCATCTTTCTATTGTTTGAAATGTCAAATGGAAAAAAGTTATAATATACTTCAATCAAACATCTCTTCTTAAACAGTCTTCCCAGACAAACTAACCTATAATTCTGGGAAATTAGGAGTTTAACATCCCACACTTGATGACGAATCTAAATGTGTTCAATTACCAAGATTAGTAGGTGGCAAGAGAAAGTTCCAGTTTACAGAACAGATGTTCATAAATGCATCTATAGTAATGCATGTAATGTAGAATATTATAGGTAACCACATGGCATCACCTTAAATTTTGATATGACAACAAAGAGCAATCTTAAACTTGTTTCATTGCAAATGATTATGGGGAGTGCCAAATAAAAGACAGTAGTTGCACATATACATGAGTTTATTCTAAAACTAAAATCATTATGTAAACCAACTGCAACCATCAGTTTAAGCATCTATAAATGAAATAATCATATTCCAGGTCTTAAGTTAAAATTTAGAGCTATACAGTTGCCTGATGCAATATTTTCAATTGGTAAAGGGAGCAAGACCCCGGTTTTCATAAAATAGACACCAAAAGGCAAGTGCAGTGTCACTAGATTAACGCTGCATGTATGAAAAAGCAACACAGACAAAAGTAGCATGTTTGCAGTCATTGAAACAGGTTAATAAATCTCGAAAGATACAAACAGAGGTTAACAGATACTTCTACTGAAGAAATTTAACTAGAACAGCAAATCACAAGAAGAGAGATACCAACCTGGCCCCAAAATCTGGTTCTTCTGTTCTCTCTTTTTGGTTTCTGCAAATGGGAGAAGTCACCCAATCGGATATAAGATGTGAACCCCGGAGCAGAGCATCAGTTACAGTATCTTTCCCCGAAAAAGAAGAGGAGTCTACTGAAAAACTTTCATGATTTCCCAACCTCTTATCAGCAGAAAACTTAGAGGAAGCTAAAGTTGACAAATCGATGTGAGATGCCGCACTAAAATAAACTGACTCTGTTGCGGTGTTATGCAAGCCAGTCTTGCTATTCTTTCCCATTTCCTTAAACATATCCACTAAATATATGAAGCATTGAACGGATCTGGGTTGGAATCGTAATTCTAGAGGATCGACATTGACATCTGCATCCACTTTACGGATATCTAAGGAGCCATTCTTCCACGGAATGCTTAATTTAATGGTACCTGAAAATCCACCTTCTTCTCCAATTATTATTGGAGTAGTTGCATTTGACGGGCAACACTCTGAATACATTTCGCCCAAAGTTGTACCTGAGGCGCACGAATTTGATGATTGGCTATCATCATTGTCTATCTGAAGAAATTCAAGTACCGCTCCATCAAATTTTACAAAGTTTGTCAGCCGATTTAATCCAAGAAACCTATCAATTGAGGCCTTACAATATGAATTAATGTCTTCTGAAATATCAGTTCCGCATTCTACTTCCCTAAACCGCAGGACCAAAGTTCTGGATAACACATTGTTTTTTACATCTCTTGTTGAAGGATCAAATGCAACAATCAGATTTTTTATTTTTACATGAAAGCTTGTAAGCAGCCACTTGACCATCTTAGCAATGGTTTTAACTCCTTCGTGAAGATCAACAGAAGCAGTAGCCACATCGTTATCAACAATTCCATGCTCTATATTTCCCAGGTCATTAGTGGAGCTGATATTGCTATCTTGAGTAGAAGTGGAAGTTTCAGAACCAACTCGAGAGGTTTTTGCCTCATGGGGAGCAAGCACGAGCTCAAGTTCGTTTACCTCAATTTGACACCCTCCTCTACCTTTCCAGGGTAACTTCACTTCCAGAGAGCCAATGGATCCTTCTTTTACAGCCAACATTGCTGTTTCACCTAACTGAAAAACCCACGTGTTAAAAAAAATGGAAGTGTGAACGCGTATATCAAATGATAGGACACAAGCCTCAAGTGGCATGGCAGAGCATAATCGACAAGTCTTACTCAAATTTTGTTCTTTTTTTCAGTCACTAAGGCGTCAAAACTGAACTGAAGGGAAAAGAATAATGCATAATAAAGCCATATAAAATTTTGCATACAGATGCAGTAGAACTGATCACACAGAGAAGTTCGCCAATACAAAAAACTATTCATGTTGTATCCGATTCTTAATTTCCCGTATGTGATATCTAATGTTTGAATAGCATGGGCATGGCATGTTAAACTTTTTTAATGGGAAACCCGAACAGGCAAGTAGGACTTTGTGAGTGGCACACCCTTGAATTTCACTCCTGGACACTATATCAAATTGCATCAATCAGAAGTACAGTTTATCCATAAATCATTATTTCATCATACACCAAAAAAAAAAAAAGTTCCATCTACAAGTTTAAAGCTTCATTCAAAACAAAAAATGCTCAAGTCAATAATTCCCCTTTACATCAGCATCCAAATTCAAACCAAATATACAGTATGATGGTTCTCTCTAAATTAAACAACAACTATGCCGTATATTCCTTACACAAATCAAAAGAATTCTACACACATAGCCTTAAATTCAAACAAGAACAGATTTAGAAAAACAAACCTTTTGATTAAGGTAATCCACGTTAAGAGCCAAATCGGAGAGTTGAAACGAGCCATTCCTTAGCTGAACATCAAGCTGATTAAGATCAATATCTCCAAGAATCAGTTGCCCTAATTTCTTCTTCAACAAAAACTTGCAAATCCTCTTTATGGCCCACCCGGAGAACATCTCCTCGGCGGATTTAGCAAAATTCCACGAGAACATCGTTGATACTTTGAAATTTGTGCGTGAGATTTAGGGTTTTTGTTGTGTTTTGATGAGATGTAGGTTTCCCGCGATGGAAGGTGGTATCGCCATCCACGCAGGCAAAAGGCCTAGAGAAAGACGGAGGAATGATTTGGTTCGGTGAGGCGAATAATTTAGAAGAAGAGGCGACTTGGAGTTCTGTTTTGGTTCCAATTGCTTGTTGTTTGTGTTGTGTGGGACCCGCTTTTTTTTCTTTTCTTTTTCCTTCCTTCTCTTCTTCTTTAATAATGTCCGGGTTTCAATGCCAATTGGTTACTTGTTGCATAATGACAAATGAGTACTCCCTCCGTCTCATCATCATCCAGTCTCATCGTCATCCGATTTAATATTTAATCTTTCAAAAAATTAAAAAATACTAATACTCCCTCCATCCCAATAAGTGCTTCACCCTTTTGGATGAGCACGCAAATTATGAAAATGAGAGGGAAAAAAAAATATTGTGAGTGTAATTTGAAAATAGAAAAGAGAATTAGTGGAGGGAATAGTAAATTATAATGGTGTTGTGAGTATTAAAATAATGTAGGAGAGAGAATGAGTGGAGAAAATAGTAAAGATTCTTTGCCAAAAAAGGAAAGGTGAAGCTTCTAACGGGACGTCCTTTTTGGGTAATTAGTGAAGCTTTTATTGGGACGGAGGGAGTATAATAAAAGAAAATAAATAAATAAAATATCTATAGTATAAATGAGAACGGTATTTGTTACAGTACTAAGTACTATGAACAGTACCATATGCCGAATTTTCCATTTTGCCCTCATACATTTGTCCCTTTCCCATTTTGCCTTTAAAAAAAATTAAATTAAAAAAAAAACGTGTCCTCGAACAAGGGGGTTTACTAGTTATAAATATCACAATCTCCCCAACTCAAACCCTTGCCGTCCCTGGCAAGGTCAATCAATACCCAGATCGTACCCCCGGGCTTAAAGCCGAGGTTCTGCTATGATACCATTTGTAAAGACTCGGGTCCGAAGCTCAACCCGATACATAGGCACCACACTGGCACACTAATCACTTCCTCATTTGGGTTAACCACAGCCCATCACATGTTTTCAAAAGTCCGATGGATGATTTGATGCTTATTATTAGTTATGAGTCTTTTATGTATCACACTAAATTCCTACATATTTTCGATGCGTGATGTTGAATATCAAAGAAATAGTAAGGAAATGTTGTTTTGAGTATAACAAGCTAGTTTCATTGAACATGAAAATAATATAAACTTTTCATTTTGAGACGTTATAAATTGAGTGAGACGTTCAAACCGAAAAATTATACTAAATCAAATGGGTCGTAGAGAATATAAATTAATATATCGAATTATAGAAGTATCCATTGGTTTAAAATTAATTACTGATATTTATATTTGATATATATTGAATTCATTTTAAAATAAATAAATTTGAAAACACTCAAACAGTAGTAAGGGTAATTTCATAGGATTTGAAACTGATACACCGCATAAAATTTCGATTTGTAATAAAATTAATTACTGCAACATCATATAATGCAATATAAAATGTAATATAAAATAGTTTTTACATTATACTGTATACTCCCTCCGTCCACTTTGTTGCTTCACAGTTACTGTTCACGCGTGAATTAAGGAAAAAAATAATGATATAAATATTATGAGTGTAAAAGTAAAATAGGAGAGAGAATGAGTGGAGGGAATAGTAAATTATAATGGTGTTGTGAATATTAAAATAATGTAGGAGAGAGAATGAGTGGGGTAGGGTTAATATTTTAATAAAAAAAACTTTCCATTTTAGATAAAAAAAACAAAGTGTGAAATATGTATTTGGACGCCCAAAATAGAAAGCGTAAAGTAAGTAAGTGGACGGAGGGAGTATGAACTACTAAATAATTCAATAATTGTGAATTTTTGATGTTTTTGATATTATTATAATCAATAAGGACAATTTGCAATTTGTTATCTAATTTTGTATAACCTTTATAATTTGATTTCTAACATTAAAAATTTATCAATTTGTTTTCTAAAATTGTCATTTCATTACAAATTAATATAAACACTAACTTTTCATTAGATATTGGATAAAGAAAATGCATGTATCATAAGCATAACTTTTTTTTTTTTTTGTGGCGAATTTGTCATTTAACACCCATTTTTCCACCGACTTCATTTCCCTCCCTCATCCTTTCTGAACAGCTTTATCTCTTACTCCCCCCTTTTCAAGACCCAAATATTCTTTTCTATAATACTTTTGCGAAAAACTCACAAAAAACGCGTTTTTTGTTAAGCTTAACAAAAAACGTGTTTTCCCGTTATAACACACATAACACACGGCTCTCTCTCTTTCTCTCTCTATCCGGTCTCTCTCTCTCTATACGCAAAAGCCTTCTTCTTCCATTCGCCCAAGCTCCTCTCTATCTCACCTCACCGGTCTTCGTCAATTGCAATCACCGGCGACCTCCAACTCTCCTTCAATCGCAATCGCCGTCTGCGTCTTCTTCGTCAATTGCAATTACCGGCGACCTCCAACTCTCCTTCAATCGCAATCGCCGTCTCATGCGTCTTCTTCGTCAATTGCAATCACCGGCGACCTCCAACTCTCCTTCAATCGCAATCGCCGTCTTCTCCTTCTCCGGCAACACCAATCCTCCTTCACCGGCGACCTCCCTAACCAAGCTACCTCAATCTCATCCTAACTTCTCCCTTCTTCTCCGACCCAATTCGTGGTGATGGAAGGAGGTGATTGGCTTGGCCGTTTATTTTGAATGCCAGTTTGGGTAGAATTGAATGCCAGTTTGGGTGAAATTGAATGCCAGTTTAATTGATTTTTAATTTTGGTTCATATTTTTTTGAGTGTCGGCATGTGCCAGCTCCTGTAAAATAATGCCCGTTTTTGTTTTTTTTTGAGTGCCAATTCATGTATTTTGAAGTGCCGCTTCTTGTGTTTTGAAAGCCGCTTGATTTTGAAGTGCCAGTTCTTTGTATTTTGAATGCCAAGTTGGGTAGAAATTGAATGCCGCTTTGAGTTTGGGTAGAAATTGAATGCCAGCTTAATTGATTTTTAATGTCGGTTCATATTTTTTGAGTGTCGGTACATGTTATTTTGAGTGCCATTGGTGATTAATCAAGTGCCCGTTAGTGTATAATCAAGTGCCCGCTGGTGTATATTTGAGTGCCGTTAGTGTATAAATAAGTGCCTGTTAGTGTATAATCAAATGCCACCCATGTATTTTTGAATGCCAATGCTTGTATTTTTGAGAGCCAAGAAAATATAAGTGTAACAAAGTGCCAAATGTTAGTGTAACAGAGCGCCAGTGTGAAGAGTGCCGCTCATGTATTTAAAAGTGCCCGTGTAAAAAGTGTCGTTTCAGTTTAACAAAGTGCCGCATTGCAGCTTACACCGGCACTTTGTTAAACTAGTACCGGCACTTTTTTACCGGCACTTTGTTACATATGAACCGGCACTTTGTCACACCGGCGCTTGTTAAACACGCACCGGCATAAACGGGGGAACCATTAATTACGAAAATGCCACCGTTTATTTTGAACATGGTTGCCAGTAATTACAAAATTGCCACCGTTTATTTTGAAAACACGTTTTTCCTTAGCTTAAGAAAAAACTAGTTTTTTATAAGACCAACTCAATACTTTTTTGTCATTTATTGAAATTGAAAAAAAAAAATCAAAATCACCAATGTTATCCAAACAAGTTAATAATACTATTAAAATTAAGCATCAAATTTCAAAATCTCATCAATGCAAACGGATTTGACGACATTAATGAGATTCACCCTAAAATTCACCCATTTTCGTTGGACAACCGTAATATTCAATCGCCCTATAATAGCAACGAGAGAGAGAGAGAGTTTGAGCAATGATAATCCCTCAATTTTGCATCAATTATGAACACCATATAAGCTTTCCACATTAATTCTTCATGTTTTAAATCATAACTCACATTTTTTTTGGTGCAGAAATTTCTGATAAGCAACAATATTCTGCTGGGCGATTGGTGGTGTAGGGTAGCGATGGGTTTCTATAGCTTAGGCGGATGTATTTGGGAGACATGGGGTGCAATCGAAATGTGTGTCACTTTAAAGACTAATGAAATGACAAATATACCCCCATTAAAAAGTCACGACATGGCATATGATATCAATTTCGTCAAAAAATTAACTATTCGTTAATTTTTATATCAATTTGCAACAAAATGACAAAATTAAAAATCAGATTCGCAAATTTTTAATGTCGAAAATCAAATTGCAAAAGTTATACAAATATAGATAACCAAATTGCAAAAGTTATACAAATATAGATAACCAAATTGCAAATTGCTCTTGATAATATCAACATTAATAATTCATACCCATTACTCCGTTTGATTTAAAATACATGTCTTTTATGACTAGAAATTTGATCTATAATATACTCCCTCCGTCTAATTAATAACTTCACTTTTTATTCAAAATGGCGTCTCGTTAGAAGCTTCACCTTTTCTTTTTTGGCAAAGAATCTTTATTATTTCCTCCACTCATTCTCTTTCCTATTTCACTATTACACTCACAACACTTTTCAAATTTACTATTTCCTCCACTCATTCTCTCTCCTATTTTACTATTACACTCACAACATTTTCTTCTTCCTTAATTTGCGTGTCAAAACTAAAATGGTGAAGTAATTATTGGGACTGAGGGAGTATGTTATTTCATGGTAAAAATCCAAATATACCCATCATTAAAATTTGTTCCAAATTTACTTTTCATTAAACTTGTTTCAAAACAAAATACTCCCTCCGTCTCACTCTACTATGGACCTACTTTTTGAGCACAAGAATTAAGAAAAAGTATGTGTTAGGTACGTCCCTATTCGAGCAGGGACTAGGCTCCAGAAAATTTAGGGGGAAGAGAAGGTATTGGCCAAACCAAAAAATCACTTGGGCCTTTTCATTGATAATGATGCTTATATATACAAACTGAAATGCAAATAAAGGAAAACATGACTCTTGACCACTAATGCACTACTAACACTATCTCCTAAATTAAAGGACTAATAACTGACTCCCTAAGAAACAGTAAACAAACACCATTACTCCTATCTTGATGCAAAGGACTTCAACGTGGAGGGTCACATGTGATAATCTTTTGCCCACTTTGGTAGTTGACCAAGTCTCTTGGGTCTTGTTAGTTATGGTGCTGTAACATTACCCTCCCCTTTAAAATTAGCCTTGTCCTCAAGGCTTAAAGAATCATCTGATGTGCTGGTCAAGTTCCCTTTCTCATTATTTGCAACCTCATTTTTAGCTGGATTGATGAGTAAATACGGGTGCAATCTGGTTATATCATCCCAATCTTCCCACGTGTCACTGCCTGGAGTGGTAGACGTCCATCGAATCAAAGCCTGTCTTTTCTCCTTTTTATTTACCCAGATGGTACGACTATCCAAAATTCTTTCCGGAACAACAAGAGGCATGTGTTCATCATCTACTTCAGGTAAAGGTAGAGTGATTTTGGCTGGCATCTCGTTACAGCGGCGTAGGCGGGAAACATGAAATGTCCGATGTATACGGGATTTCGGGGGAAGATCAATTTCATACGCCACAGCTCCAATGCGACGTACCACTTGAAATGGCCCGAAAAATCTGGGCGCTAACTTCTGAGAGGGTCGTCGTTGAACAGATGTTTGTCGGTAGGGCTGAAATTTCACATAAACCATATCTCCGTTATTAAAACTCATTTCCATTCGCTTCTTATTTGCTGATCGAGCCATTAATTGGCGGGATGCATGTAAGTTCTCCTTCAGCTGCTGCATGATTTGGTTTCTGCGAGTGAGGGTCACGTCAATGGAGGCATTGTTTGAAGAATTCTGGATGTAGGATGCCAGTGTTGGTGGATCGCGACCATAGAGAGCCTTGAAGGGTGTCATCCCAATGGCTGAATGCTCGTTGGTATTATACCAATATTCAGCAAGATGGAGGAAACGTGACCAAGACTTTGGTTCTTCGCTACAGAAACAACGCAGGTAGGTTTCGAGGCAGCGATTCACGACTTCGGTTGCCGTCGGTTTGAGGGTGGTAGGCACTGCTATGGTTCGGTTTGTCCCCATCGATTGAACAGTTCTTGCCAAAATTGTGATAAGAACAGTGGATCTCTGTCGGAAGTGATAGATTTAGGTAAACCATGTAGTTTGTAAATGTCGGTAAGGAAGAGGGAGGATAAATAAGGGCGTTGTATTTGTGGGGAGTGGCAAGAAATGGGAAAACTTTGTGAGACGATCCACGATCACCCAAATGGCTTTTTTCCCATTAGAAGGAGGTAAGTGTGTGATGAAATCCATGGTGATTTCCTCCCAAACTTGAGAAGGAATGGGGAGTGGTTGTAGAAGTCCGTATGGTCGTTGGGTAGAGTACTTATGGGTTTGGCAAATTGGACATTTCCTGACAAAGTCTCGCACTTGCTTCGCCATTGCTGGCCAATGAAAAGAGGCTGCTATCCTTGCCAAAGTTGCTCGTGCACCTGAATGGCCTCCAATAGGAGAGGCATGGAATTCTTCTAAAATGACTAGCTGCAAGTTAGTTTCTTTTGGAATTTCAAGCCGTCCCTGATAAAAGAGTAAACCATCATTAATGTTATACCCAACACGCTCTTTGTCTTCCACTGTTTGCAGAAAATTTCTTCCCTCTACAGTGGATTTGTAGTGCTCGCGCAGCTGATTGATCCAAGGAAAAGTGGGGACAGTGATGGCTGCATACTGGGGCTCCTAGACACGCGATAATGCATCAGCGACTCGATTTTCCTTCCCTGGCTTATACACGATCACATAATCATATCCCATGAGTTTAGTGAGCCATTTGTACTGCTCTGGAGTTTGCACAGACTGAGTTAATAAATGTTTTAAGCTCTGTTGGTCTGTATACACAATGAATTTACTGCCAAGTAAATATTGCCTAAATTTCTTCACTCCTTCAGTCAATGCAAATAATTCCCTCACATAAGCAGATGCAACTTGGAGTCTTGGTGAGAGCTTCTTACTGAAGAATGCAATGGGATGGTCATTTTGAGATAGTACAACTCCTATTGCCACTCCTGAGGCATCTGTGGTTAGTTCAAAAGGGATGGTGAAATTGAGCAGAATGAGGGATGGTAAATGGGCCATGGCTCTTTTTAAAGTGAGAAATGATTCATTTGCTTTTTCATTCCAATCAAATTTGGAAGTTTTCAGCAAATCTGTGAGTGGTGAGGCTAGGGTTGCATAGTGTTTCACAAAACGTCGGTAATACCCTGTGAGCCCCAAAAATCCCCTAAGGGCTGATATATTAGCTGGTGGGGGCCAATTAGTGATTGCTTGGATTTTCTCCGGATCCACACTAACCTTTCCGCATGAAATAATATGACCAAGATACTGAACAATTGTAACACCAAAGACACATTTTGAAAGCTTAGCATAAAATTGATGCTTAAATAAAATAGAGAACACTTGCCTTAAATGTGAGACATGTTCCTCTGCAGATTTGCTGTAAATGAGGATGTCATCGAAGAACACCAATACGAATTTTCGTAAATAATCTCGAAACACGTCATTCATAGCCGCTTGAAATGTAGATGGGGCATTTGTGAGACCGAAAGGCATGACCACGAATTCATAATGTCCATCTACTGTTCTGAATGCCGTTTTATGAATATCCTCTGGTATTACTCGTATTTGATGGTACCCTGACCGCAAATCAATCTTCGAGAACACTACTGAGCCATGGAGCTCGTCTAACAATTCATCCACAGTAGGAATGGGGAATCGATCCTTCACCGTCGCTGCATTCAAGGCACGATAGTCGACACAAAATCGCCATGTACCGTCCTTCTTTCGAACCAACAACACCGGAGAAGAGTACGGGCTGCGGCTGGGTCGAATTATCCCATCCTTCAACATGTCTTTAATCAATTCGGTCATGATATGCTTTTGGTAATGTGGGTAACGATATGGTTTGACATTTATAGGCTTGGTGTTTGGGTTTAAATGGATATGGTGATCATAGGGTCGACTGGGAGGTAGCTCGGCAGGAGGTTCAAATAAAGGCTGGTATTCTCTTAATAAGGCTGCAATGTCTGGTGGGTAGCATTCTGTAGTTTCATTTGGGGTGGTTACGTGGAGGTAGTGGCCTGGTCCAGGAAGAATTGCATGCAATGACATCACGGCACCGGTCTGAAACATACGTCCTACCTGACTTGCTGAAGCCATGGTCAGCGTAGGTTCCCCAATTAATTTGATGGGCTTTCCATTAAACTCAAACTCCATACTTGGCACCGAGAAATCAGCAATAACAGGTCCAAGAGTGCTAAGCCATTGAATTCCAAGAACTATATCTGCACCTTGAATTGGCAAAACCAAAAATGGAATTTTAAAATTTTGATTATAAATTCTTACTTGGACGTCAGAGCATTTTCCTTCGCATTCAATGGACTCTCCATTTCCCACAACGACCGGGAAACTTGGTATCGCCAATATTGGTAGCCTTAAAAATTCTGCGACTCGTGGTTACAATATATTATGCGTACTTCCCGAATCCACAAGCATAGAGAAATTATAACCATGAATTTTCCCCGTTACACGCAAGGTCTTTGAATTTGATAGCCCAAAATAAGCAGCCGTGGACAATTGAAATTCGACTGGTGGTGGGTTGTCAGTTGGTGGATTGTTGACTGGACTCATGGGTGTGGTGGGGATTGACGGCTTCATTAATGCTAGCTCTTGGTCATTGGGCGGTCCTTCACACTCTATGCTCATATCCTCTCCATCTTCTCCATTCGGTGCTATCAATAAAAATTGTGGAGCTTTACACTGGTGTCCCCTCGCCCATTTCTCATCACATGTGTAACAAAGGCCTTTAGCCCTTTTGTCCCGAGCTTCAGCATCACTCAGCCTGCGAAACAGAGGAGTGGAATTGGGTTTGGGAGGTGCTGTGAGGAGTGGGGTATTAATGACAGGTTGAGTAATTTTGAGGGGTGGGACTGAAAGCGAACTTGAGCCAGACAAATTTCTCGCGTTTGCCCAGGGACGCATGCGGGCATCTCTGAGTTTAGCCTCAACCAATTTGGCTTGCCCGATTGCCAAAGAGATGTTGTGAGGTCTCCACAACGCCAACTCATTTTGAATCTCAGGCTTTAGTCCCGAGAGAAAACAATCTAAGATAGCATCAGCTGGCAATCCGTCGACCCGGTTACATAAGTTCTCAAACTGGGCCTGGAATTCATCAACAGTACCCAATTGTTTTAACTTGAACAGGGCTGCTCTATGGTTGTCGTATGAAGACGGCCCAAACCGCATTTCCAAGGACGACAAAACCTTGCCACGTAGAAAGTTGGTTATTATTCACCATCCACTTATACCAACTTAAGGCTTGCCCTTGCATGTAGCAGGGCATCATACTCAAACATTGCTCAGGGGTAATTTGATAGTGGTTAAAGTATTGATCGGCTTGAAAAATCCAATCCAACGGATTCGTGCCGTCAAATGAGGGAAGACGTATCTTGGGGGGTTTTATGGTGGACATTGGGTTAGTGTGTTGGAGATGGATGGTGGGAATATGTGATGATGAAAACCCAGCTTGAAAAGATGGGCGTGCAGATGGTTGGATGGGGGTGGTTTCTACTGTGGTGGTCTTAGCTTTCATTTGGGTTTGCATTTCAGACATCATGGAGGTGAGTTTGGTGATGGCTTCTTGCATGGATGGAATCATGGTTAAAGTTTCCTGGATGGTGGGTAAAGTGGATATTTGATTATGAATTTCATGGGATTGGGTTTGCAAAGTCTGCACAACTTCGCTTAATGTAGCAATTTGTTCTTCAACGGGTAATTTGGATTGGTTGGGTTTGGGAGGCATTTTCCTCTGGATGAAAGCACCAAATTGTTAGGTACGTCCCTATTCGAGCAGGGACTAGGCTCCAGAAAATTTAGGGGGAAGAGAAGGTATTGGCCAAACCAAAAAATCACTTGGGCCTTTTCATTGATAATGATGCTTATATATACAAACTGAAATGCAAATAAAGGAAAACATGACTCTTGACCACTAATGCACTACTAACACTATCTCCTAAATTAAAGGACTAATAACTGACTTAAAGGACTAATAACTGACTCCCTAAGAAACAGTAAACAAACACCATTACTCCTATCTTGATGCAAAGGACTTCAACGTGGAGGGTCACATGTGATAATCTTTTGCCCACTTTGGTAGTTGACCAAGTCTCTTGGGTCTTGTTAGTTGTGGTGCTGTAACAGTATGAAAGAAAAATAGGTGGAGGAGGTATTTGTGAGTATGAAAAATTAAATAGGAGAGAGAATGAGTGGGAGGAATAGTTAGGAGAGATAATGTTATGAGTGTAAAAATAAAGTAGAAGAGAGATTGAGTGGATGGAATAGTAAAGATTCTTTGCCATTTTGGATAGTTCACACTGGAGTGGGACGCCCAAAAAGGAAATAAGTTCACACTGAAGGGGTACGGAGGGAGTATATTTTAAACTGGAAAAAGTGGATGATTAATGATAAAAATGTGATATACAAAAGTGAGATATACTCCATTCATTCGTTCCATTCGAAAGGGCACAATTTTTTTTTTTGCGTACATTTGAAAAGACACAATCTAAAAATGGAAAATTTTTTATTACTTCTTTATTTGTGGGACCCACTTATCATTCTCTCACAATAAATATTCACTAATTATTCTCTACCCGACTTTCTCTTTCCTACATCACCTTTCACTCTCAACATTTATTTTACTATATATTTTTTCTCTTTCCTACATCATTTTTCTTAATTTTCGTGTATGAACACAAAAATGTCCTTTTAAACGGAACGGAGGGAGTATATATGGAGTATGGTCTATTTTTGTTTTATCGAATTAATCAAGTTTATTTCTTCAAAATCATTAAAAAAAAAATACTAAAATGAAATAAAATACAAAGGTTGACGATCCGTGTAGGGAATGCATTCTCTATAAATATGGAAAAATATCTTTAGCAACGGCCGCCATTACCAATTATTGGATGACAGCAATTAATGTCAGACACGTCAGAAAATTAAAGCTGATTAATTAGGGAAATTATTTAATCAAACAAGTTGCAGCTTAAATTAAACAGCAAGACGTACTACAAACGTTACGTCGTAAAGATTTGCACTGATGTGGGAACCACAAATAACGTATGTGGGCCCGGGAAATTGTCCCAAGCTTATCATGATTCATGACCAAGAAACATGTTTTATTTATGGAGGAATGATCCACTTTTTTTTCTTCTAGATTAATCACTCCGCCTCAAAATATTTTTTCTATTTCTTTTATTATTATTATGAATGTACTTTAAAAATAATTATATATTAATATAAGGGTAAGTTTGACATTGCTTTTGATTGTCCTAAAGTGATTTTTTAAAAGTAATTTTAGAAAAATTGATTATTTGTAATAAATACTAAAATTTATAAGTATATTTGGATAGTATATGTTCAAAACTAATTATGAAAGATAAATATCAAAAATGACCTTTATGATATGTATCTCGATATAATAAATGCACAAAAGAGATAGAGTTATTATTGTAAAAACAACACAAATAACAATTTCTAAGAATCACTTTTAGAAAAATTGGGTCATAGTTACTTCTACAAAAACACATTTTTTGTGTTTTAACAATTTAAAATCATAATCACTATTGTTATCCAAACGCTATTAAAAGTGATTATAAGCCACAAAAAAACACTCCCAGACTCACACTAAATCTACAACTTAAAATATGTATTATTAACAATATTATTAATAACAAATTTTACATTTTAATAATAATAATTAAAATAATCTAAAATAGTAGCTCATAATTATTCGTAGTATTGACAAAAAAAGTGCAAATTGCAATTTGGTTAACTATATTTGTATTAGTTTTGCAATTTGATTTCCAATATTGAAAATGTTGCAAGTCGATTTCTAATATTGACATTTTATTGCAAATTAGTATAAAAACTAACAATATTGTTAATTTTTTACGGGATTAAAGTCATGTACTATTTAAATAACTTTTAAAGATACATGCTTCGTATAGGAATCAGATTGCAACTTTTTCAATGTTAGAAATTAAATTGCAACTTTTTCAATATTGAAAACTAAATTACAACAGCGATACAAACATAGATAATCAAATTGCAAGTTGCTCAAATTTTTTTTTTTAAATGTTTTGTAATTGTTGTTTAAAAGTAACACTAACTCCATATCTTTCCAATGCTTATTACAAGAAAAGAAACCTCTTAGCAGCCAATTGGTGATGTAAGAGTGATGTAAATGTCTTGTAGGAGGGCTCCTGGCAGAACTCGGAGATAAGGGGTGCGCCACCCCGTCTGCGTAGGGCACATCCCGCGTTTTACCTCCGCCAATATACCGAGGGGCCGTACTTGATGGTCCAAGATTAGTCCGGCGGTTGGAACCCGTAACAAAAAAAAAAAAGAAAAGAAACCTCTTCTCAAATTAGCACTCTATTCAATTTGTATATGATGAAATTGATTTGAAATCACTACCGCTCACAACTATGAATTAAATATTTTCAGACTCCTCAAAACTTAAAACTCTTTATTTTAAAAGTGTGTTTTTTTAAATTAGACATTCAAAATAAAAATTTGTTTTTCTTTCGTTCGATAAGATAAGATGGAGGGAGTATTTATTTATATAGGGATTTACCGTATAATTCATCAAAATTACCAATTTTAGCTCATAAAACAAGAAATATTTTATCTAACTATATAAATACTCATTTTTTATTATTTTGTGATTATAGAATTACTATATTATTTACTTATTTTTCCTCCTTGGGAGCAAGGGTTCAAATTCGAGCAAAACTTATGCATTGCTCATTATATAAACTATGCATTTTTTATGAACCACACATACTGACTCAAACACTAAACTTGTACAAAAAAAAAAAAAAAAAAAAACACCAAACATGAATTAATACCCCTTTTGTGAATCCTAAAAAAATAATTTTAAATGAATTTTCACAAACTTATAGTTCATTTCCCATAAATTACATATAAAAAAGGAAAATAAATCAACTACATAAAAAATGAATAAAGAGAAAAAATTGAGCTAAAAAATAAAAAAATAAAGAAATCAAAAATATAGTAAGTTTCCCTCCCCTCTCTACACTCCTCTCAACTCTCTCTCTCTCTCTCTCTCTCTCTCTCTCACACACACATACACACAAGAGCAATGTATTTAGACATCAAATGGCGGCAGGTTTCTCCGTCGCCGCTAGCACACATTGCTGCAGAATCCTCTGCCTCCTTCACATATCCAGCTCTTCACAAACGTCGCCGACTAATCTATTGTTTTCGTCGTTAGTTGAACGGTTTAATCCTGATATATAGTCTCGAAGAAGACCTAGCTTTGCGGGTTGTGTTGTTTTGGGAGACCGAAAATCGGATTCTAAAATTGAGATTCGTAATGTTGGTGGTAATGGTAGGAGTAAGATTCAATTGTAATCGAGGAACAAATTTCAGCAATACGTGTTACGGAGAGACAGGCGAGGAAGAAATCTGAACAAATTATTTACCTTGTCGCCGCTGTTATGTCTACTTTAGGGATTACTTCATTGGTTGTCGTCTCTGTCTACTATCGATTTTCATAGCAAATGGAGGTAATTAACCATACTCTTCAAATACTCTCTCTGTGTGTTATTATGGCAGCTGAATTGAAATTGATATTAATGAAGGGCGAGATACAAGGGCTTTAGCGTGATTCAGATCTGGCCAGAAATACTTTGGTCCGGCAAAGAGAGGGTGGTCGGAGTTGTAGATCCCGCCGGAGAAGAATAGAAAGAGGCACCGAAGACGACTGTCGGAGTAGGGAGAGACGGACGATGGAGTTGAGCAGGGGAACGGTCGCCGGAGTTGGAGGAGGTAAGGGGTGACCGGAGGTAACATGGGGAAGGTAGAGAGAGAAAGCAAAGAGAGAGGGGAGTATGTATTTTGTGTGAGTGTGATCTGGGAGGGGTGGGGGTAGGCATGGGCATCCGGTTCTCGGTTTCGGTTCCGGTTTCGAATCGCCGGTTCCGGTTCCGGGGAAGGGGGAAATCGAGACGGAACCGCCTAAATCCGGTTCCCGGTTCCGATTCCGGTTTCACGGTTTCTCGGTTCCTTTTTTGGTTTTTTTTTTTTTTTGAAAACTGTCCAGGTGGGCGACCGCCCAAGAGAGGTGGGCGACCGCCCATATCCAAATTCAAGCAATCAAACTCTCTGCACACATGGGCGACCGCCCAAGAGAGAGGTGGGCGATCGCCAATATCCAATTTCCAGCAACCCCAAAGTTTGGTCAGTGCACTTTGGTCACTTCCTTTTCCTTTTCTTCTCTTTTAAGCCATCAAAACTGTTAAGATTCTAACAAATTTGGATGAAGATGAATAATAAACAAATTATTTTAACATATTTTATAAAAGAAAAAGGGAAGGTACCCTTAAATTTTATTAATAATTGTTAAAATGTTACAATGAGGGGGACAACCAACCTTGCCCTTTTATAAGTAAGGGAGGACATAAGGAGCCTTAACCTCGTTCTTAGTATTTTACAATATTTATCTAAATTATAACAATCTAATCTAAACAAAAAAAACCTAATATATAAAATAAAATAAAGCAACAAATTAAATTATACAAATTAAACTATATAAATTACATCAACTTACATTTGGGCCATTGGGATTGTGTCATTGTTCTCGTCACTTCCCGATGTTGAATCAAAGAAATCTTCATCGGATGAGGAAAACTTTGGCTCTTGATCTCTTTTCTCCGCTTTGACCTAATCATTCAACAAATTTTGATTTTCTAAATTTTCAACAGTTAAATTTGCACGTTGCGGATTCGCAATATTTCCACCAATGCTAAAAGCGTGCTCAACCGAAACCGTTGATGCGGGAGAAGCAAATATTTCTCTTGCTATCCTAGAAACAATAGGATAAGAACTCGCCCTCTTGGCCCACCAATGTAAAATGCAAAATTCAACCTCATCATCATATTCAAATTCCGTGTTCAAATATTTTTCAAATTCCGCATTAGAACCGCTTTCTCTAGAGCGCTTTCTATTTCCATAAAAAGAAGTCAAAAAAGAGTTGTCCGTTTCGCTAGTTTGACGAGGAGGAGCCTCACTTGTACTAGCACCACCATAAATTGAGTTGTACTCTTTAAAAACATTTAAAAATTCATTTTTCGCATCGAACAATATTTGATCAATATTTGGAAAACGGGGATCATTTGCATCAAACAAATTTTGATAGTAATATGTAAGAAGTTGTTTCAAACCATCCATTCTAACCCTTGGATCTAAAATTTTTGCAATTAAAAAAATACTTGGAATTGTCTCAAAATATTTCAACCATTTTTCCTTCATGCTAACAATGGCTGGACCAATTATGGGATCATTTTTAAATTCACAAAATGTACCCGAAATAATAGTACTATGATCAACAACTAAGTTAGAAGTAGGATAATACGTGCGGATAACATGACAAAGGGCATCCTTGAAATTTTTCAACAATTTGATCATGCTTCCACAAGCATTCCATTGATGAGGAAATAGGGTGTATTTGTAACCAACGGAAGACAAAAACAAGCAAATTTGTTCCTTATAAAGAAAAGAATCCGCTAAAAGTTTATAGGTAGAATTCCACCTAGTTGTAACATCCATTGAAATTTTTTTGGGACGGATATCATTTGCCTTGCAATAGTCTCTCCATTTTCTTTGATTGGAACTTTTTCTCATAATAAACTGTATACCTCGTTTAATAGGAATAATTGAATCTTGTAAAGCAGATAGACCATCTTGCACACATAAATTTAAAATATGACAAAAACATCTAATATGAAAAATGTAATGAGGTGAATTTGTATTTATAGGTGAAAGGTAAGGATTGTTTTATTTTTTTATTTTTTTTAATTACTGAAAAAGGTGTAAAAAGTAAAAAAAAAGGGCAAATTTGACTGAAAAAGCTGGAAAAAAAAAACGGGCAAAATTCGAATTTTTTTGAATTTTCTGCAAGAACCGCCGGTTCTCCTGTTCCGAACCGCCGGTTCCCCGGTTCCGGTTCCGGTTCCAAAACCGCCGGTTCACGGTTTTTTAAAATGAGGAACCGGGATTGAACCGTGAACCGGCCGGTTCCGGTTCTCGCCGGTTCCGGTTCTTCCGGTTCCGGTTCCGGTTCGATTTTCCGGTTTCGCCCGATTTCGGTTCCGGTTTACCCATGTCTAGGTGGGGGGTTTATTTAAGGTTAATGAGATTATATGATTAGTTATTTTGTGGTGTGAGAATATGAGATAAATATGATAAGTTGTTGTCTTATAATGTAGATTAGATTATAATGAGGAATAGAACGTAATTTTCTCTTTATTTATAAATGTGAACAGTGCTAAAGTAACTGATAGAATATTAGAAGATAATGAATAATATATTGTATCCAAGTTACTATACAAACTATATACTCCCTCCGTTTCACAATTTTACGCATTTTTTGTGTCGGCACGAGAATTAAGGTAAAAGGTGATAAAGGTAATGTGTTATGAGTGTAAAAGTAAAATAGGAGAGAGAATGAGTGGAGAGAATAGTAAATTTGAAAAGTGTTGTGAGTAGAGAGAAGTGAGTCTCATTTCCATTTTAGGAAAGTGCAGATTATTGTGGAACGCCCAAAAGGGGTCTTTTTACGGATTATTGTGACGGAGGGAGTATAAAATATTTGCTCAAAGTCTAAATTTTTTGAACGTTAATCTTAAATCGGAGGTAACAATTATTAAATCGATTCTATAGTAAGGTTAATACTTTTCTTTTTAATCTGTCGCAGATTAAGATTTTGAGCAATATTAGAGGCACAAAATATTGCTTACAAAATGAGCTGACGATATTTTATTTGTTTAATCAATAATGAACCCGCTATAATATAATTAAAAACATCAATAAAATCTTTACACCTAGGATTTTGTCAGCAAATTTTTGTGACTATTTTGTTTTTCTAGTATTATTCTAAGATTTTTAATTTGCTTTATTTTTAAAATGAAAAATGAGATCTCTTTTCTACACTAACAATAACAAATCACTTAATATTCTTAATTAACTTTATTATTATTATTATTTTCATATTTATTATATTTACTTTTTCTAAGATTTTTAATTTGTTTTATTTTTAAAATTGACAATGAGATATATTTGCTAAACTAACAATAAAAACTCAATTAATATTTTTAATTAATTTTTTCTTTTTTATTATTTTTATATTAATAATATTTACTTTTTCTTAATAATTACTCCCTTCGTCCCACCTGAAATTAAGAAATGAATAAGGAAAGTGATGTAAGAAAGAGAAAAAGGTTAAATGTTGTGAGTATGAAAAATTTAATAGGAGAGAGAATGAGTGGGAGGAATAGTTAGGAGAGAGAATGTTGTGAGTGTAAAAGTAAAGTACGAGAGAGAATGAGTGAGGTAGGAAGAGTATAAAAATAATAAAAATTTTCCTTTTTGGGGTTGTGCCCTTTTAAATGGGACGTCCAAAAAGGAAATTTGTACCCTTTCGGGCGGGACGGAGGGAGTATGTAATATAGTTAAATTAAAAATTTTATTGTGAGAGAGAGTAAGGGGGCGTTTGTTTTTTGATTTTCAGCTTTGTTTGCCTCTTAACACTTACTCCCTCCGTCCCGCTAATATTAGCACACTTTCCTTTTTGAGCGTCCCGCTAATATCCGCACACTCCCAAAAAGGAAACTTTATATTAATAAAATATTCACCCAACCCCACTCATTCTCTCTCCTACATTATTTTAATACTCACAACACCATTATAATTTATTACACCCTCCACTCATTCTCTCTCCACTCATTCTTTTACACTCACAACATTTTATTAAAATATCATATTCCTTAATTCCCGCGCAAACAGTGTTTGTGCTAATACTAATGGGACGGAGGGAGTATTCATTAAGAGGATTAGAGAAATAAGTGTGTTTGTTTTTTTTTTTTGAAATAAGGCTTGTTAGGCTCTTAAAGTCCTCTTAATTTTAAGTGGTTAAAATGTTGCTGAATTACCTCTGAAAGCCACTGTTTCATATTTGGTTTTGGTTAAAAAAAATTTTAAACTGTTTACTGTTTCATATTTGGTTTTGACGATTTTTTTTTTTATTCTTTTTAACTGTTTCAGAAAAATGAATTCAGATAGAAAATCAAACAACTTATCCAATTCAGAATTCAGTTTTCAGTTGCTGCCTCTTAATCATTCAGCCATTTTCAGGGTGGGTTTGGCGTTGATTCTGATTATTTAAAAGTGATTCTCAATAAGTGATTTCAGTAATAGTGATTATTCAAAACTCAATATTGTGTTTGGCATACACTTTTGAAAAGTGATTTTATGTCAAAAGTGATTTTTAAATATGTTTGGCTACCACACTATAAAAGTGATTATAAAATTAATAATGACTAAAATACCCTTACACATTTAAACTCATAAGAATCCTCCTCAATTTAAAAAAGATAACATATTAATTTGAAAATTAAAAATAAAATGAAATTCGGATTTTCAATGTTAACTACTACCGGATGTTGCAATTTGTAATGCCAATCGATCGCGAAATTGATCTATTTCTCGTTCATCTGTGACTACTCGAGAATAACTTGTGTGTTCTACATCAGAGTCTCGTGTCAGTTCAAGTTTGGGGTGTCCCTCATAATTGCGAAATACTTCATCCGCTTTAGCTTTTTTTCTGATATAGTTATGAAGAGCCATTGATGCACATACTACTGCAACTTGCACGTCAAAAGTAAATGAGTGCATGCCATTTAAAATTCTCCACCAAGCTTTCCACACCCCAAAGCTTCGCTCGATTATGCTTCTCAATGAAGAGTGAGCTCGGTTGAACTTTTCTTGTGTGTTCCTAGGTTGTTCCCCACGACGAAAATCAGGCAAGTGATACCTTTCTCCTTTGTATGGTGCTAGGTAACCTTTAATATATGGATAACCTGCATCAACTAAATAGTATTTCTCTGCAAAAATATTGAAATTATTTATTGATGTAATAAAAAATTACATAATATTAAAATTATTGCATGTGTAATGATACTAACCTCCTTTGGGATGTGGAAAATTTAATTCTGGATTTCTTAGTGCGTGATAAAAAATGCGTGTATCATGAGCACTACCTTCCCATCCAGGCCATACAAATGTAAAACACATGTCAAAGTCACAAATAGCCATAACATTTTGAGTAGGATATCCTTTCCTCCCAATATAAGGAATTTGTTCATTTAGCGGGAGAATTGCCTTGACATGTGTACCATCAATTGCACCAATACAATCCTAAAAATAAGTACTATAAGCAAGCATCTATAAAAACAGCTTTTATAATAATAATATCAAAATGACTAACCTTGAAATGTGGCTAGTATTTTTCATTCTTTCTAATGTGGTCCGGAACAGAGTCAAAATCTTCTGGTGGTTTGATCATATCAAGTGATAATGCAACAACTGCTTTAAGAACATGATGAAAGTGCCTACTTATCGTCTCCCCGGAGCGTTGAAAACGCTCTTGCAACATTCTGTTACTATAACCATGCCCAAGCACCACAAGAAAAATTGCAACCTGTTCTTCTGTGCTAATCCCCCTTGACTGTTTTAAGTTATATTTGATTTTTAAATCACTACAAAGAGATAAAAATACTTCTTTCTCCATTCGAAATTGTTCTTGACATCGACGCCAGTGCCCATGAAGCATTTCCATAACAAACATATGACCAGTTTGTTTTGGCGTTCTACAAGGCTGCTTGTCAATATATTTGGAATAGTATGTTACTATTGTCCATCTCACTATATACAAAACAATAAATCAGATTTTCTTCTACATGTCAGACTTTAAACCAGATGAATATCAATAATTTTGGTTTGGCAAAAGCACAAACACATAATGACTAGTATCAGCAATAACCAACATCAGCAAACGGTCAAAAACAGAGGGAGGCAACTTAATCAAAATGGCATCTGCATCATGATGATTATAAAAGGAGCAAAACTTGCAAACATGCATGTCTATAGAGCATAAACTCACAAGTATACTAACAACTGAAGTTTACAGTTGCACAAGATGGTTCAAATTGGAGTATGGGGCAGCGACAATTATTTTGCCTAGGACGAGATTATCAACTATGTTCAATACCTGCAACAGCAGGTCGAGGTACGCTAATTTTTAACTTTACAGTCAGCCATTGGTCTTTAAAATCACTTGTAATAAAAGCATATGTGATCATAGACATGGTTATGAAGCTGATATTGCTACTATTAAAAGGAATTTTTATTTTCGTTTAATTAAACATTTCACCTGTTCTGCTGAAAACTCAATCCTATTGAGTTTATATTATTGCAAAATCTTGTTGCACTATTTGTATAACCGAGTTTATATAGTTCTTTTCATTTCTTTTTTTTTCAAATTAGTGGCTCTTGTGTAGTTCATACTCAAGTGAAGAATATTATTTCTCTCTTATTGCAGTTTCTGTCAATGAAACTTGCAACTGTGAATCCAGAACTAAACGTTGATATCGACAGGAAAAACATGATCAACCCAAGGCTTAACAAGTATACTAGTATCAGCAATAACCAACATCAGTGATCTAATCTACCTTCAGAGATTGTTCTGCCTCGCCTCAACTTCAAAACGACAAAGTTGTTTCTTTTATAAAAAAATGGACTGATGATTTGCAGACTACATGATTTGCAGACTATGCTAAATACACAAACACATGATTTACAGACTATGATGCACGTGGAAAACATGAAACCATAGATACATAAATTTGGGTCAGGCAAAAACACAAACACATGGTGTGCAACCCAAAAGCAAAAACAAAATTTAACAGATAGATGCAAACATAAACACAAAATTTGGATCTCATCTAACAAAATTGCAAACATATAAACTATAGATATGATTATTGTGGAATACAAAATCGATGATGAAAAAGCTTACCTCAATTGATGTCTGCTGCTGCTGAATTTTTTTGTTTACAATTTGACAGATAGATGCGATGAGTTATATAACGGAGCTAAATGAGAGTGATAAGGGCAAATCAAGGATTTGGCTGCTTGAAGATGATTATTCAAAACAGATTACTCAGAAAAGCGGGCGCCTAGGTGATTCTGAGGAACGTAATTTTTCGCGTCTTCAGGCCTCCAACTGCATACGCGATTTCGTCGGCCAAACCTTGGATTGCGTTGAGTTGCCGTGATTTGCTTCTTGAACGCGCGTTTGGGCCCTAAAAAATCACTCTCAAACGGGCTCTCAGAACTGAAATCAAATTTCAGCACTTATCGCTTAAAAAAAAAACAAAAACCCCCCTAAGGGAATGAGTTGGGTTGGAAATTGAGATCCCAAGTCCCGGTGCCTTAACTAACCGTGTCAAACAAAACAAAAAGAATAAAATTATAAAACTCGCGGGCAAAAATAAACACGTCCAAACGATAACATCTCGCCGGCCAATTACTGTCGTTTTCCCACAAATCGACGAAAGAATGACGTTAGAATTTTTAAATAAAACCTCAATGTCGGAACTCGCATCTGGAAACTCGCCCGGAGCAAAGCAATTCTCACCGGGATCAAATCATCTTCGTTGTTTGCCCTATTGATCGATTGATCTAACCCTAGTACAGAGTAAATGGAGCTCAAACCAGGTCTATCTGCCCTAGTCACCGGCGGTGCTTCAGGAATCGGTAAATCTTACCTTTGTTATCATTGTTCTTCGTTCATTTTGGTTGTCGTTGTGATGAAATTCAGTGATCTTATCTTGTTTGATACTTCTTGTAATTGTTGCTGTGCTGTGCAAATATAGGTAAGGCGCTCAGTATTGCTCTTGCACAGAAGGGAGTTTTTGTTACAATTGTTGATTTCTCTGAGCAGAGAGGAAAGGAAGCCGCGTCCCTTGTTCAAAAAGAGAATGCTCAGTTTCACTCTGGTTTGGCGTTCCCATCTTCTATATTTGTGAGATGCGATGTCAGTAACTCAAGTAAGTGTTTTCTTTTGAAAGGATTAGGGATGGAATTATTGTGGATATTTGGCTGAGCAGATGAAGAAGTTTAATATAACTGTGAATTCTAAATACCGTTGTTGTTTGCCTCGATCCCGGTTATACCATGAAGGCTCCACAAATGGGGGCCAATAAATAGGCTAAGGAAAAATGTGATGCCTAAAGCTAAAGAAAGAAAAAGAAACACAAGTGTGCGGCTAATATTTTACCTGATAAACCATGATTTATGGATTCACCCAACCATGGGCTATGGATTTTGCTGCTATATTCCTAACTAAAGCACTCTAGTTACTTTGTCCAAGTGAATAGCTTCTCACTCTGATGCTCGGACTCTTTGGTTTACCCCGCCGTACCCGTGTCGGACACTCCGATTTTAGTGTTATTGACAAGTGTCCGGCGGGGTAAACCAAAGAGTCCGAGCATCCTAGGCTTCTCATTGCTTATGTACCAAAGAACAGCCTAGTCAATGGCTGGAAGGTGTAAGCAATAAATATTCAAGAATGTCCTTTCAAAATAAAAAATATATTCATGAATGAAGAAATGAACAAATCTTCTATGCATATTATTGCCCTACATCAGTAAGATTAGAATGATTTTTTCCTTCAAGAAAACAGGAATAATTTTTACATGTTAAGACTGTTAATGCATGATACATTTTGTTAAGAAAACATTTTTTTGTTTAGTTACTTTCCTTCTATGTCACGAGTTCCACAAATTGTTGGAGGTTGTGCTAGCCGCATTAATCCTACTTTTTGTGAGCAGGAGAACTGGCCGCTGCTTTTGAAAAGCACCTGACTACATATGGAGGTTTGGATATTTGTATTAACTGTGCTGGTATTGGAACTCCTGTGCAATTCCAGGAGGATCAAACTGATGGTTCTCGTTCATGGAGACACGCTCTTAATGTGAATCTCATTGCAGTAGTTGACTGCACACATCGTGCGGTATGCTTGAATTTGCTTCTGTACATCTGACTTCTTTTTAGGTGCATGGAGATAATAGTTGAATATATTACTTTTGCCATTGATGGACTTTTAAGGTCAAAGTGGCGACATCCTGAATCAGTTTCTTTTCCCCAGAAATCTTGCTGCGACATTTGTTTTTATCAAACTTAAGGGAGAATAGTTGATTTTTTTTTAAGTGGGGCAAAGTTTGACCTTGCTAACCTTTGTTAATTTGGGTAAAGTGGGCAATATGCATACAGAGTAGACACAAAAGAACATAAAGATTAATGCTCACAGTCCTTTTGCCTCCTGTGATGTACATTATTGGTTCTTGAACAGGTCTCATGTGTGTGGTAGTTACTCCTAGAACATCATGATTGAATTTGTTAAAAATTGAAGTGTTACTGAGACATGAGTGTTTGTTAAAAATGGAAGTGTTATTGAGACATTCCTTCTGCCTCTTGTGATGTATATCATGATTGAATTTGTTAAAAATAGAAGTGTTTAAAAATATGAAGCTGAATACCATCCAAGGGACCATCTAATATAAAGTGTGTTTGTATATTGGTTTATTTTCTACACTCTTTATTTCTCATATTTGATCAATTCCGAGGGACCACTATTAGACCTTTGTTTCAATGGGCTGATACAACATACTAAGCAAGCTCGAGTGTGCAATCGGTAGTCTTAATTAGACCTAGACACATCTTTTGATCTGTTTAGTAACCATCAAATGTGAAAAGGGAAAATGTTCTTCCATTCCTCTCCATTTTCCGTGTTAGTGATGATATTTGAATGATCAAAGCTTTCATCAAACGTCATATATCAAGTATGTAAATAGTGTGTTTATGTTGATCGCTTTATAGATTAATTGGCCATTCAGATTGTTTTTACTTCATCAGTGTGGTACCTTTTTAATTGGTCAGGATCACAACTGATAGGTGTCCAATAGAAATTTGATTTCGTCTATTCTTATTTCTCTTCTGTTGTTGAGAATCTCTTTATCTTATCTTAATTGATCATTAGATTTGTGATGCCACATAACTACTTGTATGCAGATTCAAATCATGCAAGCTGCTCAAAAGCCTGGTGTAATCATAAACTTGGGGTCTGCTTCTGGGCTCTATCCAATGTATACTGACCCTATCTATTCAGGGTCCAAAGGTTTGCTCTTTTTTAAGATCCTGCAGCAATTTTCCATTTATGCTCATTTTATGTGCTTAGACCTTTTCTTTTATATGACCCACCCCATATTCTAGTTTATGTATTCAATTCGTGTTTTCATCATACTTTTTGGGTTTTGATGTAACTATGCCTTCACAGGGGGTGTGGTTATGTTTACCAGATCACTTGCTCCCTACAAGCGAAAAGGGATACGCATCAATGTACTTTGCCCAGAGGTGAATCCTAGCCCCTTAAATTGTTCTATTGCTTGTGAGATAAAGTGGTGCATGGATCTTTTCTACTAAGTAGTTGATTCGAGCTACTTCTAGTATTGCATTCTTATAATTGATTCAAAATGAATATATACGTTCCCGGTAAATATTGTAGCATCTCCAAATGTTCCGACAAGGTTTCTAGTTAAGTGCAGCCCAATATAGTTTAATTCCGACTTATTAAATAAATAAATAGCATGATTTTCACATATGTGAAAATGGCTCAAACACAATGAACTATGCACTTCATTTCACACTCCTAATAGGTAAATCTTTTATTTCTTTTGGTGAAGTCACAAATTTGTATTCGGTCGATGAAGCATGATTGGCTAACAGCTATTAGACGGGAGTCATTGTTAAAGCTTATACTCTTGCGCATTTTTTAAATTAAATACTTGGGCACTAGAGTTCCTCTCAATTAAAAAACTTAGTGGAATCTCGTTGCAACCCACATCTTTAGTATATCCAACTAAAAAGGTCACATTCTCCTGGATCCAGTATCTTTACTATCCCCATGTGCTGAAAAATGGGTTATAAAATCTCGTTGCAACCCACATATGCATGTATTCAGTATGTTAGTAATTTGAAAACTGAAACTGAGAGCAAGTGTGTTTTTTTCTTTTTTGTTGTTGTTCAACTTTAAGATATCCCAGTATTCAGGCATTCTACTTCAAATTTCAAAACTAGCTTTTCTTTATGATTGATTCTCTTGTGCTGCACCAAGCAATGAAAAAACAGCTGTTAATGTTGACTGCCTGCAGTTTGTTCGAACCGACATGGCCGAACAAGTGGATACCAAAATAATTGATATGATGGGTGGTTTTTTGTCCATGGAAATGGTGATTAAAGGTAAGTGATTTTGCTTTATGAAATAATGTTGAGCAATACCGTTCTGTCATATATGAGCTCGCTCTCTCTCTCTCTCTCTCTCTCTCTCTCTCTCTCTCTATGTGTGTGTGTGTGTGCGTGTGTGTGACACACTGACCCCTGCACAACATGTTGCACACTTTGACATTAATTCATATGAGGATTTGATATCTTTCTACTTTGGAATCGTCTAAACCTGAAGTCTCTTGTCAATTGGTGAAACTGGCAGTTGGTGAAATTTATTGTTGCATGGAGGCGATGAGCTGTTAATCAGTATACAATTAGTATAGGTTTGCGGTTGAACCGGATGTAGTCAAATGATAGAGCATAATATTATTGTATATCTTCTCTGTTGCTTCTTCTTCGAATACATTTCCAAGTGTGGACAAGTCATTAACCACCCTACGAATCTCTGGAACATGTTCAAGTGTCCAGCCATGAGCAGAATGCTGATGCTGATGAATAATCTGAGAGTGAGCAGAGATTTTGATCAATGAGGGGTATGACAAATGATGTTATTCTTGAATCCTGGCCCAAAAGTCAACATCTCATTTATTGTTCTTCACATAGATATATGTACTCCTAATCCCCATAATCAGGTGGGAGTTCTAAAACTCTTCCTCAAAACAAGGTATTTCATCTCTTTTTAAGCACACGTGTTACTAGATGGCACCCAAATATATTCTATATCACCGATTAATGACATTTTCGTATATATACCGGACATCATTCTTGTTTTGCCTGATGATTTGCTGTCAATGTAGAGCTTCTTCACGTCCACAAACATGAAATAGTGTGTAACTTGATTTATTTTTATATGCTTCTTGATTCCCACGACGAATGTTTGATACTGAGTAGTGTAAAGCAAGGCTCTTTTGTATTTGTCCAGACCTTTTGACATTTATTTGGAAAAAATTTAACTGTACATCATCGTCTTGAGCTAAATTGGAGATGATTTTTTTTTGTTATAAGCATCGCATGGATCTCATTTCTTGTTTGTCCTTGCACTGGGGTCATGATCCAAACCTAAATGGCATTTGCTGACGTACAATACTTGGGACCATGGGAGTGGATGCTCTATTTTATTTTCATCAAAACATGTTGAATTTGTATCTAATTGCTTTGCAACCCTTCAATGATAATTCAAAACATTGGCAAATATTTTTCTTGAGAGTTCATTGCCCTTATCCATATCTGTCTAATTTTCTATGCAACCTCTTGGTCCTTGCATGTGATTCTCTTAGATTTATGAGCATTATTAAATTAGTTTCTTTTCGCAAGATCAGTGCTATTGGCATAATTCATTGATCTTTATTTATTTGAAAGACGTTATAACTTTCTGGATGCACTACATTCTAATTCTCATGTTCAGTTTATGCCATATATAGAGAACCTAACTAGCCACTTGAAACAGTTATTGGATGAGCATGGTTCTTTAGGTAGACCATTTACGCATTTTTGAACCATATTGAACTACCAAAGCCAAAGCAACCCCACTGGTTTCCTGGACCCGGTTAGTAGACAATCAGAACCAGTATGAAACTTACGACAAAAAACTTAAGGTGAGTGGCAAAAGAGTTAAATACAGGTTGCATTGAGAGTAAAAAATCTTTTATACTGCATGACACATAATTTAAGTGGAGTATAACAAAAAGAGTATAGATGGACAGTTTCCAGTTGAACCACTAATCCGTCAATCGCTCCCCTCAATGGTTCAGTCACCAGTTTTGTTTTTTTTATGACAGTTATTCTTTCTTTTTGTTGATCATAAGCCTAATCTTAATTAAGAATAGGATCCTGCCTATGAAGTTGTTGAGGAGATAAAGAAAAACTAATTCTAATCAGAAGTACCAATGAAGCTACTCAAAAGTCTCATATCCATCCTTTTATACATGCTCTTTTGGGACTCTATGCATTTGTGCTAGTATACTAAGAGAGGGATACAGTCTTTTGCACCACTAGTATTCATTAACACGCATAAGATATTTCTTGGATAATCTTCTTTCACAAGAGAAGTTTTAGTAATATACTCTGTGGTTGATTTAACTCCATGTAAATATCAGAACTATAGTTTGAGCTACAAAAATTTCAGGTGCCTTTGAGCTTATCAGTGATGAGACTAAAGCTGGTTCTTGTTTATGGATTACTCACCGAAGAGGCATGGAATATTGGCCAACTCCCATGGAAGAAGCAAAATACAAGTTGCCTTCTTCGGCTCGGAGAAGAAAATCTCCATCTGTGGCCCAATCAAGTCTTCAAATCCCTCAGAATTATGAGAAAATGTATGTGAATTTGTATCACTTTTTCTTATTATGCTTTAGAAAGTGTGAAGCAGTTCAACTCTGGAGGATTGTCCTCTTTTATTCTTGTATCAAAATCACGCATATGCATGAACTCTGTAACTGCTACAGACATATGAAACAATATGAGTTGCTTTGAACCTGTTTCGAAGTGCATAAATTGTTAAAAGAAGCTTTAAAGCCACTTGGCTCACTATCCGCTGTTCTAATTATATGTACCTTATTTACAATCTTATTTTTTTTCCTTCTTTTGTCCCTTTCGAAGCTAGAACCTAGAAAATGCATGGAATCCCAAAAACACCTCTGTGCCCATATCTATGATATGCCTTAGAAGCTAAGGTGTGGTGATGGAGTCTTCTAACTTAGATGATCTCTTGGCAGTCTCATGAATCGTTACATACTAGTCTTAGTGACGTATTGTATACTTGGACAAACTTATAAAGTACCAGTTGAGTGCTATGGTTTCCTCATGCCATCAATATTATGATTAAAACGGTTCTTCATTATGCTTCTTTCATCTCTTATCGACATTTCTGGTTTATTAAGACACTTAGTATTTGCAAGAATGCCTTCTGCAGCTTTTTCTTATGATCAGCTGTCATATTTATGCAGGTTGCTCCTGATTCCTTAATTATAACATTGCTTCTTTGGTTAATTTTTTTTTGTAGAATCGTTCATACACTGAGCCACAATTTCCGCAGTGCTACCAGCGTAGTGCGTGCTCCATTGAGATTGCCAATTAAGCCAGATCATGTTCTTGTGAAAGTAATTTATGCTGGTGTGAATGCAAGTGATGTAAGTCTTTGGATTTCCTCACTGATCGATTATACAAGCGGGATGGCACATAGAGTTTAAGAATCATATAGATAGTATTTCATTCCAATCTCTCTAATCAACCTTTGCTTAATGTGGTAGTATTGCCTAATGCCCAACAGCACATTAGGTTAGATTATGTGATCCATTGATGTAGAATGATCAAATGCAATTAAACTGAGGACTTTGGCTTGCTTATGTTAGAGAGTGAGTAATAATTAATTCTGTTTTCGTAACTTTGACTTTGTTGCGCTTAATGGTTATCTCAAAATGAGCTTCTTTGAACGTTAGATGTCCCTGATGTTGTTGATGGATTCTATATTGAAGTTCAAAGATAAAATTTGAAACTGTTGATTGTTTAACTAATTCCTAGTCGGGCTAGTTCGTCTTATGCAATTATTTTTTGTGATTTACTGATATGATATCATTAGAATAGTACCCCAACCAGAGACACTGAAATAGCAGATTGATATTTTAGTTGGGTCAATCAGGATCTCCTTAGAATATAACCCTTTAAATCCATGCATCTCTCACATACAATAGTGATTAATATCTATTTTTTATTGTAATTATTGGCTAATGTGATTTTTTTGTGACAGGTGAATTTTAGCTCTGGACGTTATTTCAGTGGGACCAGTGAAGAAATTAGCTCCCGCCTTCCATTTGATGCTGGCTTTGAGGTGTGAGAAAATTCTAACCTTCATGGAATGATAGGATAATCTTGGTCATATTGTTGTATCGAGTAAGAATTTGTTTTAAGCAAACATTATGGCTGGAGTCTGTTTATAGGAAAATTCTAATCTTCATGAAATGATATGATACAACATGTTATCCATGAAAATGGAAATTGTTGTTTCCCCTATATTAGGGAGTTTTGTTTTGTCGTTTTCAGTTGGTTGTCTTCTCCCTCCCCTCTTTCTGCGGTCCTCACCTTCATTCTCTCTTCATCTCCTTGCTTATCAATGCTTTACGAATTCTGCCACTGGGAAATAAGTACTATGCCTGCAGTCAGGTTCATTCTGGCAATCGATCTTTAACGTTCTTCTGGAACTACTACAATTATTGGAATTATATGTTTTGCTGTTATTGGTTAGATCTTATCACTACTTAATCTATGAACTACTACCTCTTGGAAGACTAGTAGTAATTTCTTAGCATTGATGTGGAACTAAGAAATGACTTATCACTCTAATCTCTCTTTACTCACTATAAACTATATAAACATAATCAAATGAACAATACTTTAGGAAACGATTGATAACAGGCTTAACAGCAAAACATAAAATTCCAGTTAAGTCAGAAGAGAAAAGGTAATGCATCCAGAAGCGACTTTCCTTGAGATAAAAGTCTAAAAGCAGCTGATTTCTTATGTTCGTTGAATTTACTACAAATTTATAATGTTAAACATAAGAGATCTCAAACTGCTGAAAGATTATAAAATCTTGCCATATGGGTCAGATAAATATTGTAACAATTTTTTTGTCATCTTCCTTTTTTGTGTGTGCACGGAGAAGATTAGGCATATAATATTTGTTTACATAGATAGTTGTAGAAATTTGGTGATAGCAAAATTTGGGAAGCTATCACCAATGATAGGGATACCTAGCTCATTGTTCGTCTCTGTTTCTTTTCTGCTTTTTCCTCCTTAATATTACTAATGAGGTAAAATTTAGATGAATAAGATCATATAAGGTGCAGCAGATTCTTAGTAAATACATTCTTTAATCTAGAAGGGGAAAGTGTGGCATGGGTTTGAGAAAGAGAGAGAGAGAGAGAGAGAGAGAGAGAGAGAGAGAGAGAGAGAGAGAGAGAGAGAGAGAGAGAGAGAGAGAGAGAGCAAAGATTGATCTTTTAGGGAACCCTAAGACTAGTTTTGGGAGTATTATGCAAATGTCTGAGAGAGATGAGAGAGAGAGAGAGAGATGTGTGTGTTGTAAAGGGAGTTGCTTTTGTTGGCAAGTGAGAAGAAGAGAGAGAGAGAGAGAGATGTGGCATGCATATGAGATTTGGCAATACTACTGCTTTATGACCTAGAAGAAAGGTCAAGGGATAGTCCTTTCTGACATTATTGCATATTTGGAAGCTAGTTCCTACTATTTAACTGAAGAATATAAAAAACTCGTATCATTTGGAAACCAAAGGCCCTTATGTAAGTTCTGCTGTTGATCTAGTTGCAGGAAGAGAAACTTTTAAAAGAAGATCTCTCCTTATCTTTGTAGACCAAGGGAAAACTCTCTTCTTTATCATATAAGTAGGGAAGTAGAAGTATGAGGTTCACAATGAATCTCTTGGTCTAATCATACTCATCCAAGTGGTACCTTCTTTCAAACTTGAAAAGGAATAACCTTCCATTATCTAGGAGCCCTATCTCTGGTGATATTATTGAAAAGCTAGTCCTTCCAATGAGTGATGGATTGTAACAGTCTGCCTTGGGAGTACAGTTGCAGATCTTGCTTTTGAAAGTTTAGCTGCTGGTTCATGATTCTCATTTTATGTTCCGCCCCAGATTCCTGCCACTTAATTTTGTTGTCTTCTAAAGAGCTTTCTAACCATTTTAAGAGGTAGTTTCAGTTCCCAGAGTCGAGATGTTGTCCTGATAGAAGGGAAAAGTCAAGTAGCCTATCTATACTTCAATTAGTTACCACTTTAAACCTGTTCTGAAAGTACTTGGAGTTCTATAAGCTTGATGCATCTTGACGGGAACTGATAGAGAGAACTAGTTGTTATTATCATTATTATATTATAATTTTTTTTTAAAGAATTTGATGCAAAGGTTAACTATTCCTAAGATCCTTGGTGAAAGTAAATTCAATCTATTTAATTCTTATGGCAGGCTGTGGGTTTAATTGCTGCACTGGGTGATTCAGTTAGAAATCTAAGTGTTGGCACTCCAGCTGCAATCATGACTTTTGGAGGTTATGCTGAATTTGCGATGGTACATAAACAGGAAAACATCCATTTCTCTTTTTTTTTTATTACAACATTATCCATTGCTACTTTTCACAAGTGATCAGACTAATATTTATCAGCTTTGGCAACTGTAAAATTCAGGTACCTTCAAAACATATCCTTCCAGTGGCAAGACCAGATCCAGAAGTAGTTGCTATGCTTACATCTGGACTTACTGCTTCAATTGCTCTAGAAAAGGTTTATTGCTTAAAGTGTTATTGTTGCAAGATCGGAGTGCAATGAGTTTACATTGGTCATATTTCTTACTTGCTATCAACCCACACTTTTATCTGTCGTGTGGCATACTCTTCATTTGTGATTTTCTCAACCATTCTTTCTGTCTGACTCAATTTTTCTCATGCAACTTGAAGGCAGCACAAATGGATTCTGGAAAAGTTGTTCTTGTTACTGCTGCTGCTGGAGGGACTGGGCAGTTTGCAGTGCAGGTATACTCTAATATGAGAAAAAATTATGTTTTGGAGGAAAGTTAACAATTAACTGAAGGAAAGCATAGTTGCTTAGGTAGTACATGTACATAGTTATCATTATCCAGAGGCGCATCAAGGCGCCAAAGGTGACCCCCGGGGCCTAGGCGCAGGCGCTCCCGAGTGACGAAACCCCAAAAATATGCCTAAATTGTTTCTATAAGATATTTATACGAATAAATCAATATAAACAAATATTTCCATGTGTACATCTGTCGCCGGTTTGGGAATGGTGTGCTCCTTTGTCTTAGCTCCTTCTCTCCTCGTTCTCTCTGATGAACATTTATACTCCCTCTGTCCCAAATTGAATGTTCATTTTTGTCCTTGATCTATTTGTGACGGAAGTGGTATAATTTATGCTTTCTTTTTGTTCCATGATGCCCTGTTAACTGATGCTGAATCATGTATATGGCAGCTTGCAAAGTTAGCTGGAAATAAAGTTGTTGCAACTTGTGGAGGTAAAGATAAGGCTACACTATTAAGAGACCTGGGAGTTGATCGAGTTATAGATTATAAAGCCGAAGATATCAAAACTGTACATTTCTATTCCATTTAAACTTTAAACATGCTTCTTTTTCTTCTCTGTAGACGTTAACAATGTTGCCTCTAAACTTCTAAAGCTCTTAACTCTTATTTTAGTAATGACTTAAATGCAGCCGAATATTGAGCACGCCATCAGAATAACTTTGAAACCATGGGCAGTACAAACATTTAATACTCTAGAATCTCTGATTGTAATAATAGGTTCTTTTTTTCAAGTCAAGGTTGTAAAATGAAGTTTCCAGACGAAGGATATCAACAACTAAATCCGACAAGCTACGGTTGGCATGAATGAGAGAAACCCAGATTAAGGGATGGATAGGAACCTAATTTCAAATCCACTTGCAAGTTGGAATTTTCTTAATCTTATCTTAATAAGAAGCTATCTAGTAGTTACATTCTGGTCGCTGTTGAAGGAGTCCTCAGAAAGTATATAGTTTCTCAAAATGTTTGGCAGGGATGAGCATGGTACGGGACGGTTCGGGATTGGGGTAATACCGAAACCGAACAAAATATATTCGGTTCTTAAAATCTTAAACCGTAACGGCTTGGTTCTCAAATGGTTCGGTTCCATCGGTTTTCGGTTTCGGGATTGATCGGTTCGGTACGTGATTCGGTTCCTCGACAATTATGATGAAGCTTGAGCTAGCACGTCTCACAAAAACAAATATTTTGTAAAAGAAATTGATGGTTATGAACAATTTGAAATAACAATCTCTAACATCTAACATTTCAGATATGTAGGTCTATAATCCTAACAATTTCAAAATAAACAAGCATTTAACATTTCAGATACATAGAACGAGAGATCAACCGGGAATTCGACTCGAGGAGGGAGATGAGAACCGTCTACCCACTAAACTAGGGTTAGGAGAGACGAAATGGAACTAAGAGTAAGAGGGTTACGCACAAGCACAGGCACGTACTACTGCTGCATTCTAAGGGCAAAGAAGAGATATATACATATGCATGTATACTAAAAACTACGTAGTTTTATTTATCAATTGTGATTGAGATTATTCTTGCCTTATTAATAGGTATGGAAAATGCTTGCTTTGAAAATATGATTTTCCTTGTTAATCTATGGTGTATTGTACATTATTGTATTTTATCTGAGTACCTTTATCATTCAATCGGACAGGCTCTTAAGAAAGAATTTCCAAAGGGTGTGGATATTGTCTATGAGTCTGTCGGTGGTCAAATGTTTGATCTATGCTTGAATGCGTTGGCAGTATATGGACGACTTGTCGTGATCGGGATGATTTCTCAGGTGAGTGCACTTGTAACTCTATATCACCCATACTTTCCTATTTTCAGTTTGACTACTTAAATTGGAGCTGTTCTTGACACACTTATGAACTTGATCAAACAAGACACGGATTCACTGTTCAAACCACAGGGACAGCCTCTCCACATGTGGGTAAAGGCTGTGTATAAAAGAACCACTGTTAACTCTGCAGTGGGCGAGAGCCTTGTTCACCAGGCTGTCCTCTATAAGTCTGTTACCACCTTGTTTGCTCTTCATATTATGCATCAACTATTGGGTTAATTGTGCTTTTTGGACGGATTGCATTTTGATTATATTCTGAACTTGTAAGTATTCAAGGCAGGTTGATTCTAGTACTTCCAGAAACATGTTTGTTTTCTAATGCAAAAATGTACTCATTTTCACGCTTGGGGTTGGTGACAGTGGTTGGATCCTACATGGAACTGTTATAAAATTTTCACAATTTTGAGTGCCTTTCAGTAGTTTTGAATCTATTGATTTTGTATTTGTTGGTTCAGTCATTTAATATATTGATCTGATATTGGAGAACGGAAAGAATTCTGCATAATATTCCCTATTTTGTGTGTTTCCATTTAAAGAGGGTCACATTTTAAAAATCTAAGAATGTTTCTCATTCTGTTTATTCTGAAATACTCCCCTTTTTTATTTTTTGTTACTGTTTCTTTCATTATGACAGTCTAGCAAGTGGTGTCTCAGATTTTGCTGTTTTGCTTTTCAGTATCAAGGTGAGAAAGGATGGAAGCCATTAAACTATACTGGACTCTGCGAGAAAATTTTGGCAAAAAGCCAAACTGTGGTATTTATTCTATCTTCTTATCATATTGATGCATCATCAGAGTGTCCACTTAATTAGTATTTATGGTAATTATTTGATTATGTTAAAATATATTGGACTCATATGTTTTTATAGCAAACAAAACGTGAAGAAGACTCTCCAGGAAAATACAGTTATGACTTATGATTTTGTTCTACATGCAAATCCTGTACAGCTAGTTAGTTGCAAACGTATAATCGGGATCAAATTTGATGCTCCCTGCATTCTGCAAAGAGAGTTCTACTTTCTTTCTTAGGTTGTTCAACAAAAAGAACATTGCTTAAAATAACCAACGTTATAGATTTCATGAGTTTCCATGTTTATCCTTACTACAGTTCACTTCAAATTGGCATAATCATTTTAATCCTAAAAATTGAGGCCCGGTTTGGATTCATGGTTTTTCTTTCTTGTGGTTTTGTAACGACTGCATGCAAAAGTAGGAGAAATAATGAGCTTACTTTCCATAAATACTTTTTATAAGGATTAAAGCACTTTTTAAATGTTAAAAGTTTCATGTAATAAAATGATAATCTGGAATCATAATAACTTGTGCTTAGATTTTGAAACAACACTCTTTAAGCGGGATGAAGGATGTAATATTTGTCTTTCTTGTGATCCAGGTTGTTGCATTTAAGTAAAATATTATATATATATATACTCCCTCCGTCCCGGAACTTACTTCACAAACACTGTTTGCACTGGTTTTAAAAAGGGAGTATTATATTGAAAGTGTTGTGAGTGTGAAAATAAAATAGGAGAGAGAATGAGTGGAGAGAATAGTAAATTATAATGGTGTTGTGAGTATTAAAATAATGTAGGAGAGAGAATGAGTGGAGGGAATAGTAAAGATTCCTTTCCATTTTTGGTAAGTTTTAAATGTGTGAAGTAAGTTTTGGGACGCCCAAAAGGGAAAGTGTGAAGATTGTTCCGGGACGGAGGGAGTATATATATATATATATATATATATATATATATATATAATCCTATTATAACGGTAACCAAATTTATATGGTAACCATAAGAACCACTAACATGATCGTTGGATTAAAAACACATCAACGCTTCCATTAAAAAAAATAGAGGGAGTGGCATTTTCGTAATTATTTTATTTAAAATCCTTCTCAAATTTCAAAATAAAATATCTCAATATCTATAAGTCGAAAAAAAAATTCGAAAAAACTGATTTTTTTGTCTTGACGAGACGATTCAAACTAGATCCCCAAGATAGGATTTTGAAAAAATAATATTGACTTATAGATTACTTAACTAGTGTACATTATTTAACTAGTGTACATTACTTAACTAGTGTGCACGAGTTAATTACTTAACTAGTGTACATTATTTAACAAGTGTAAATTACTTAACTAGCTGTGTTGTCTTAGTGAACACTAGCTGTGTTGTCTTAGTGAACACTAGCTAGTTATCTTAGTGAACACTAGCTATTGTCTTAGCGAACACTACCGTGTTGCCTTAGCTAACACTAGTGAACACTAGCCGTGTTATCTTAGTGAACACTAGCCGTGTTTGCCTTAGCCGACACTAGCCGTGTCGCTAGTGTAACCCTAGTGTACACTAGCTACGTGTATCAAGATTGGCTAATGTAAACTAGCTAGTTTAACTTAGCGTACTCTAGATATGTTGTCATCATAATAACACTACATGTTATCTTAGCCGAACACTAGTTGCCAGACAGCGAACACTAGCCGTCAAGCATGCACACTAGCTAGTTGTCTTAGCCGAACACTACCAAGCAATATCTTAGTGAAAACTAGCCATACAGATAAATAACACTCAGCCGTTGCCATGCACGTACACTAGCTAGTGCCTTAGAACACTAGCTATGTTATCTTAGCGAACACTAGCCGTGTTATATTAGCGAACACTACCGTTGGCCGACGCGAACACTAGCCGCCTATCTTAAATAACACTAGCCGTCAGACAGCGAACACTAGCCGCTGCCTAGCCGAACACTAGCCGTTGCCGCTAGCGAACACTAGCCGTGTTATCTTAGCCGAACACTACCGCTATCTTAGCGAACACTAGCCGCGTTATATTAATGAACACTAGCCGCGTCATTAGCGAACACTAGTCCGTGTTATCTTACAACACTAGCCATTGCCAGACGCGAACACTAGCCGTGTTGCAAATGAACACTAGCCGTGTTTTCTTAGTGAACACTAGCCGCGCCAGATTAACGAAGACTACCAAGGTTGCCTTAACATAACACTAGCCGCTGTCAGACAATTGAACACTAGCCAAGGTTGCGTACACTAGCTAGTCGTGCCTTAGCGAACACTAACTGTGTTATCTTAATAACACTAGCCGTGTTATATTAAATAACACTAATGTGTTGTATTAGCCAACACTAGCCGTGTTATCTTAGACAATAACACTACCAAGTTGACAGCGAACACTAGCCGTGCGAGCGAACACTAGCCGTGTTATCTTATAACACTACCTGTCAGACAGCGAAGACTAGTCAGGTCCAAGGTCTAGCCGAACACTAGTCAGCTCAGACAATAACACTAGTCAAGGCGCTGCATACACTAGCTAGTCGTTTTAAATAACACTAGCCGCGGTTGCCTTACGAACACTAGCCGCTGTTATCTTAGCGAACACTAGCCACATTGTATCGGGCGAACACTAGTCAATGTTGCCAGCCGAACACTAGCCGTGTTATCTTAAATAACACTAGCCGTGTTGCATTAGACGAAGACTAGCCGTTGCTGTTTTAACGAACACTAGCCAAGGCTTACGTTTGCACACTAGCTAGTTTGCCTTAGCGAACACTAGCCGCGTTATCTTAGCCAACACTAGCCGTAATAGATACTGAACACTACCGCTGTTATCTTAGTGAACACTAGCCGTTGCTCAGACGGGTGAACACTACCAAGCGCTGCTTGCCATGAACACTAGCCGTCGTTAGCAGCGAAGACTACCAGCTGTTGTCTTAGCGAACACTAGCCGCTGTTTCCAGATACAGCGAACACTAAACTGCGTGGCGTTTGCACACCCAGCTAGTCGTCTTGACAGCCAACACTAGCCGTGTTATCTTAAATAACACTAGCCGTGTTATATAGGCAAATAACACTAGCCGTGTCGTAATTAGCGAACACTAGCCGTGTTATCTTAGCGAACACTAGCCGTTGCCAGACTGGGTGAACACTAGCCGCTGTTGTTAAAATAACACTAGCAATTGTTATCTTAGCCAACACTAGCCGTGTTATTAGACAGCGAAGACACTAGTCCGGTTGTTTTAGCCAACACTAGTCAATGTTTGCCAGATACTAACACTAGCCGTGTTATCGCATGACACACTAGTTGTCCTTAGCGAACACTAAATGCTAGTTGCCTTAGCGAACACTAGCCGTGTTGCCTTAAACGGCGCGAACACTAGCCGTGTTATCTTAGCCAACACTAGCCGTGTTAGACGCGAACACTAGCCGCGTTTGCTGCAGCGAACACTAGCCGTGTTATCTTAAACAACACTAGCCGTGTCAGACAACAATGGGGCCACTAGCCGTGCTTGCCTTAGCGAACACTAGCCGTGCCAGACAAGCGAACACTAGCCGTGTTGTTTACGTACACTAGCTAGTCAGCCACACTAGCCGTGTTATCTTAGCGAACACTAGCCGCGTTATATTAATAACACTAGTCTCATATTAGCGAACACTAGCCGTGTTATCTTAACGAACACTAGCCGTGTCATCGAGAACACTAGCCGCTGTCTGCAGCCGAACACTAGCCATGTTATCTTAGCGAACACTAGCCGTCACAGATAAATAACACTAGTCAGCTATTGCCTCTTAACATAACACTAGTCCGTGTTTAGACATGAACACTACCGTGGCTATGCATGACACTAGCTAGTTTGTTTCTAGCGAACACTAGCCGTGTTATCTTAATAACACTAGTCAAGGTTGTTTAGAATAACACTAGCCGTTGCGTTAGCGCAGAACCTAGCATCCCAAACCGAAGAATCGCTTTTTCAAAGTCGTTTTCGATAGATATCAAAAAGGAGTGTCACCAAAAAAAGTATCTTCCACCCACAAATGAGCGTCAACCATTTTTTACTTCATAAAATAACTTTGCATTGCTAGCCAGACACTAGCTACCTAATGTATACTAGCCAAATGCCTTAGTCACAGACAAAAGCATTGGGCCAAGCTGTCCTCAAGACACTAGTGTCAGAACTTAGTGTACACTAGCTAGTTATCTAGTGTACAATAGTTATTATTTTTAGTGTATACTAGCCGTTGCGCTAGCAGAATCCCAGCGTATACTAGCCGTGTTCTTCAGCGTACATTACTTAACTACCTAAATGCACACTAGTTAATTAGCTAAGTTTTAAAAATTAGACGTTGTTCAATATTATTTTTTCAAAATCCTATCTTCGTGGATCTAGTTTGAATCGTCTCGTCAAGGCAAAAAATCGTTGTTTTCGAAATTTTTTCGATTTATAGATATTGAGATATTTTATTTTGAAATTTGAGGGATTTAGTTCACAATAATTACGAAAATGCCACCCCTCTATCTTTTTTTTTTTTTTAATCTCGAAAGATTGATATATTTTTAATCCAATTTTGGATTTAGTTTCATGGTTCTCATATAAATTTGGCTTACTCATTTGAATACTCCTATATATATATATATATATATATATATATATATATATATATATATATATATATATATATATATATATATATATATATTATATATATATACTCCCTCCGTCCATTTACTTGGTTCACATTTACTGTTCTCACGTAAATTAAGGAGGAAATATTATATTAAAAGTGTTGTGAGTGTGAAAATAAAATTGGAGAGAGAATGAGTGGAGGGAATAGTAAATTATAATGGTGTTGTGAGTATTAAAATAATGTAGGAGAGAGAATGAGTGGAGGGAATAGTAAAGATTCTTTTCCATTTTAGGTAAGAAACAAAGTGTGAAGTAAGTATGTGGACGCCCAAAATAGAAAGTGTGAAGTATGTAAATGGACGGAGGGAGTATATATATAAATATATATTATTTATATATATATAAAATAATAAATTAGAAAGAGGAAGTCCCCTTAAAAGTCCTCTCACTAAGAGAGGTCCCAAAGGAACTTGAAAAACAATGAAGATGAATCATATATTTATAGTAGAAGAAAGATTAGAAAAATGTAGGTGAACGGAATATTCTGTGATGGGCCGAGCCCAATACTTTGCTACGAGCTAGGGGCCCCCGCAGGCCCACCAAAGGATCAACTACGAAGGGTCAGATCAAGATCTGGGTTATGGCCCGTCCAACAACGGATGGTGGTCGTCGCCACTGAGCGACCAAGCCCGTCCAATCGACGAGCCAATACACCATTGAGCAAAGGTTTGGGTCCTAACTCGTCGATACGGCAGGAAGAGGTCGTCGCCAATAAGCTATGGCCCATCTAACGACGAGCCTTCCCGCCGCGCCAAGCTGATCTCGTTCAACAAAGAGCGAGTGTCGTCAATGAACGACCAACCCTCGATGTCGTCCGCTCGTCGAGTCATCTCTCAAGGAGACGACCCCATCGGGACGCATGCCTCCGTGCGTCGCCCCTTCCATTAGCTTCCTCAAAGAAGCTTGATTAATTAGCTAATTTGGGATAATGTCGACCTACCACCGGGCCTCGATACACGTGCAATCATATAACCGCATAATGCCAAAAGGCGCGCAGGCCGACTTTCCCTTATAAGGCAAGCCGATTATCAATGTCGCGCCGCAGTTGTCCTTGCATAGGCGGATCAATCCCGCCGTGACACGCAGACGCCTAGAGACAGAGCCGATCCAACGGCCGGGCATTAACCCACCAACTGCTCGTATGTAAACCCTAATATCACTACATCCACTATAAATATGGGAACAAAACATGGACAAAGGTAATGCATTTCTGCATATTTACGTATACACGCACTTTCCATACTTCTTACACCCTTTTCCAGTCCATCAACTGATTCTCACGCCGGAGGGCTTCACGGAAGACCCCGGCCCGGCCACTAGCGGTTGTTTCTTGTGGTGCGGCAGATCACGAAGCCGCCTCAATCGCCCGCCGGACACGATAACCGAGCCCAATACACATTCCCGCGCGATCGATTGGTTCCATTCTGCGGAATCGTTTGTCGCCGACCTTTCAACCACCAAACAACAAATGAAAATACCGGAAAATGGTGTCGACGGACACAAAGAAGCAAATCCACCTGAGACGAAGGCGCATCGCTCCTCCCTCAAAGAAGGCCAACAAGAAAATCCTAGACCACCCTCTCCACCTAGGAACCCTAACTTAAGGGTTACCAGGTCACAAGGGGTGGTTGATGATACTGGCCTTCAAACGGCAAGAAGAAGAGAGAAAAGAACCGCTCAGGAGAGGCAGAGACGACCTCCGCTGGAAAGGAGACCGGAGATAGGCCGCACGCCACGCGGGAGGCCCATCCAACCCACAACTCGACAGAGCCGCTTTCCTCGTCGAGAGAGCTAACGCCCGCAAGAATTCCTGCAAATCCAGAACGAGCTCATCCAAATGGCTGCGCCTCAAGCCCCACAGGCGTCCCACCATACTGTCTCGTCTGGAAGAAGAAGGAACCGGAGGAGAGAAGGTCGTCAAGATGACGTCGTCCCTGGAAAAGAACGAGTGGTGCCCCAAATTGATCTTAGAGACCACATCAATCAGCGTCGTAGTGAGGGAGTACCATCTCAGCAACGACGAGATGAGGAGGGAGAGCCTCGTAGAGTATTGGCAGTCGAAAATCCTGAAATGATTCAAAATCAAGTTGTTCGGGGTCGTCTAATGACTCCTCCGCTGAGAAATGAACGTGCGCAAAGTCATAGGGAAAGAACCCGTACTCCCCCTCGTCGTGAACGAGAGGTATCCAGATCCTACAGGCCATCTCCATCGCTAAGCTACAGGGAGAGATCTATCTCTCGACGACCCGCCCCCACCGAGAGGCAACGGTCTAACACCGTTACCCGGGGGCCTCGTCGAGATAGGATCCCCCCAGTCGGCCCAACAGGAGAAGTTGACATGAGAGAGTTCTTAAGACTCAAGCGTCAGGTGGAGGAGTTGACGACCAAAAGAAATAAGATGGATAGTGACGACTCAGAAGATGACGGTGGAACCATGAACCCTTTGGCACCGTGGATGCTAGAGACGGGACCGCCCGAACCTGGTTTTAAGCTTCCCGATTTGAAACAATATGACGGCTCTACAAGCGCCATAGATCACATGCAACATCTTGAGGCCCAGATGTATGTAGTGGCCCGAGCCTCCGGACACGACGACGTCATGTGCAAGGCCCTTACGAGCACGCTAACTGACGCTGCTTTACGGTGGTTTAGAGGCCTTCCCAAGGGGAGCATCGAGTCGTGGAAACAAATGAGGAAAAAGTTTTTGGGAAGATTTGCTACGGCGGGAGATCGTCGCAAGACAGTCAACGACCTCAGCAACATTTCACAGGGGGCAAATGAAAGCTCTATGAGCTATTTCAAGAGATTTAAGAAGTTAGTTGACCAGATCGACGAAGACCTAACAGATAGGGAAATTATCAATTGTTTCAGACATGGCATTGTTTCTTCCACCCTGGACTACGAACTACAAGTCCATCCAGCCAAATCTCGAAAAGATCTCTACGCCAAGGCATACGCGGTGGCCGAGGCCGAGGAAAGAAAGTTACAAAGAGAAGGAAAGGCCGTCGATGAGGGCGAGACGGCCAAGTCAAAAAAGGACAAGGCTGGAGATAAGGGGAAAGGCAAGCAAGTGAAGGCTGAAAAGGTTCCAGAGTCGTACACTCCACTGACCGTATCACGAGCTGAAATTTTGAGCAACGTGGATTTTGGCCCGGCGCCAAAGATGAATCCCAACGGGAAGGGGAAGAAAAATATGAATAAATATTGTGAGTATCATCGGGATAAGGGGCACGATACTGAGGAGTGCTTCAGTTTGAAGAAAATTATCCAAAGATGGATTGATGATGGTCGTCTCCAGGAATATGTGAGGAAGGATCGTCAGGCGGCCAACACAAGAGCTGCAAACAACGACCCTCCGGAGAGACAACCGAGGATGGTTTTGGTGATCTCTGAAGAAACCAGTAAAAACCAAATCAAAGGCACAATTTACCACCTGAAAAAGGCACCATATGTTCCCCAAAAGTCTGAAATCCCGAACAATGTGATAAGCTTCTTCCCCCACGAGCTAGCAGCAAATCCATTGGCTCGTCAACAAACCCTGGTCATACCAGGCTTCATCGACAACTGTGAGTCAAGACGTATACTGATTGATACTGGTGCGTCTAAGGACATCCTATTTTATAACGTCTACCAGAGGATGGGTCTACCCGACAACCGCCTAAGTCCCTACTTAGGTCGACTAGAGGGATTCACCAACCACAGGGTAGACGCAAAGGGCCAGATTGAACTTCCAGTCGATATTGGAGATCACCCGTTAAGGACCATTCAAACAGTGACTTTTATTGTGATTGACGTCGTCAGTGACTACCACACAATTCTTGGCCAACCGGGCCAAGCCGCTTTGGGGATCGTCGCCTCAGTCCCTCATCAACGAGTCAAATTTCCTACACGTGCTGGAGTTGGATGTGTGTTGGGGACGGCCCCAGAATTCCTAGAGCATGTGCTGAAGGCAAAGCGGACCATTGAAATCGACGACCCAGATCACATTGTGAAGCTCTCCAAGTCTGTTAAGCAAACGACGACATCATATGCCGCTGTCTCGACCATCAAGTGTGTCGACGACCCAAAAGACTTTGTTGAAACATTCATGGACGATCAAGCCGCTGAACCACAACTTTTGACCGCCCATGAATCAGGGGCCGAGCTAGACAAGTTCATTGAAGACGAGGTTCCAGACCTCACCCCCGAGGCGAGAAAGAAAATTAAAGAAATTGTTATCGAATCCATGGACTTCAGATATGACGCTCCTGAGATGAAGCCGGTCGACGAGCTGACGGAGCTGGCTATCAACCCAAGCTATCCAGAGCAAAAATCAACCGGGGTCTCGCTATCCACTGAGGAGAGGGAAGAGATAATCTCCCTACTCAAACAAAACCTCGACGTTTTTGCCTGGATGGTTGAGGATATGAAGGGTATCAAAGAAGAGGTAGCCGTCCATAGGCTAGGAGTGAACCCCACGGTGAAGTTCAAGGAGCAAAGGTGCAGAATTTTTTCGACTGAGAAAGAGATCGCCATCAAGCAGGAGACGGTCATGTGCATAGGAGACGGTCCAAGGTGTTGGATCGACGAGCTGAAAGCGTTTATCGAAAGAGATGAATTACCCTCCGATGAAGTGTTGGCGCGGCAGATCAAGAGGAAGGCCGCCCGTTTCGCGGTCGTAGAGGGTGAACTGTATAGACGATCTATCACCAGACCGCTGTTAAAGTGCGTCCACCCTGATAAGAAGTTCAATTGCTTTTTGAAGTACATCAAGGAGAGTGCGGGGGCCATCCTGGGTTCCGTACATTGGCTGATAAGTTGGTTACCATGGGGTATTACTGGCCACACCTCCGAGAAGATGCCAAACAGTTCGTGAGGAAATGTGATATATGCCAACGGTTCGCCGACCTCCCCAAGCTACCGACGATTGAGCAGACTTTGGCCATGGGCAAAGCACGGCCTTCGACATGTGGGGTGCTGATTTGATTGGGCCATTTTCACAGAGCCAAAAGGGAGTGAAGTATGTAATTGTGGCAGTTGATTATTTTTCCAAGTGGGTGGAGGCCAAAGCTCTCAACAAGATTACGGAGAACAATGCCCTAAGCTTCATCCATGACTCAATATGGTGTCGCTTTGGAATCCCAAGGGTAATTGTTTCTGACAATGGTCTACAATTCTCAAGGAAGTTTGAACAAGAATTGAACAGAATGGGCGTCAAGCATTCTAAGTCGTCTGTTGCCTAACCCCAAGGCAATGGACAAGCTGAAGCAGCGAACAAGCTCGTCTTGTCAGCCCTATGTAAAAATCTTGAAGGACGGGATACGAGATGGTTGGACGAACTCCCCTCAGCCCTCTGGGCAGTCCGCACAACCACCCGGGGGCCCACGGGGGAAACCCCATTTCGCTTCTCGCCTACGGCTCGAGGCCACGGCTCCCGCCGAGCTTCAGCTTCCTACATCGGTCGAGTGGCTCTCTACGACGTTGAAAAGAACATACACAATGCATGTGTCGACCTGCACTTGTGGACGAGAGAAGATTGGACGCCCAATTGAGAATGGAGAATTACAAGAAAAGAACCAAGGCGTACCACGATAAAAAAGTGAAGAAAAGATTTTTCAAGGTCGGAGACCACGTCCTCAGAAAAATTGAAGCAACAAGACTCAAGGCCCGTCAAAACAAGCTTTCTCCCAACTGGGAAGGACCATACATCGTCACCAGTGTGGTCAGAGAAGGAACCTACCGCCTAGCCAAGCCAAGTGGTGAACAACTAAAACATCCATGGCACGCTAACCATCTCACGAAGTATTACCTCTGAGATCGTCGTCAAACACTCAGCGCCCTTAGGGCTCCCTACTTGTGGTTCTTAATTGTAACTTTTTCGTTGTGAAATTTTTGAAGATTTTGGAAGTTTGTAAGGGATAATCTATAAATCCCAGAAGTCTTAGAAAAATAGAGTTGTCAATGTACGATTGTTGATCAAAAATTATCAATGGAAACTCGTCACTTCACTGACCTCACTGAACTTCGTCCATTACAAACTCAAGAAGCTTAGAACGGTTGAAGCCTGACTTCGACCCTTACAATCACTTTGATCTAGTATAAAGATCAGTCAAAGCAAAGACTTTGACACTTACATTCACTTTAGCCAAGTATAAAGGTTAGACGAAGCCAGACTTCGTCGAATGCTATAACGGAATAAGACGACTCGTCCATAGAATCTTGTCTACGAGCAAAGACCTACGGACCTTCGTACTATTCCTACGAGCCATTGAGAAGTTGAGAGAAAACACAAGGTTGAACAAAGGTCGACCATATTAGGACGACCCAAGTTCTGGTCGCCACTTACGGCGTCCATTCACACTTGTCCTCAAAACTTACTCACCAAATAAGTTATCACATGCTATCTACGTTAACACAGATTAACAAGCAAAAAACTATGGCATTGAATAACGAAAACATCAAACAAACTGTATGACCCCCTCTAAACAACGAGGAAACAGGTCAATTACATAACAAAAACTTAAAATTGTTTGGGACATTGTTTAAAACCGCCAAACCAAGAAGAAACATTGTTTGAGACATTACAAGTCATTTCAAAGAGATAAGCCTACTGAAGGTCGCCGGCATTGGAAGGAGCCTCGTCGGGATCAGGGCCGTCGTCAAGGAAGAAGGCATAATAGGCGTTGAAATTCTTCGGATCCACCGCAGGGACTGGCCACTCGTCTCTTCCCGCCTTCTCGTCGTCTTCCTTGATAATGAGCAGATCATTGTCGTTGAAGGGAACGAGGGGATGGACTAGACGAGCCTCCTGATCATGAGACGGTTCAGTACAGAGGTCGGCCAACTTCCTCGTAGAAATTAGCTCCTTGGTCTCTGGGTCCGCGAGGATCCACCTTGCCAAATGCCTAGCCCCATCCTGGAAGAAGCTACTGGCTTTATCAGTGACGACCTTGAGGAACTCTCCACCCCTCTTGAACTGCTCTACGGCATCCAGTTTTGCGTCAGCCAAGGCAACTTGATGGTCATTCCTCATTGCTTCGATCTGGCCACGAGCAGACTCGTAGTCAGAAGACAGCTTTTCAACCTTTGCCTCGGCGGCACGAAGAGTTGTAGTCAAGATCCCTCCTTCCTTTTCCGCCTTGGCCTTAGCGTCTCTCAAAAGCTCTGCCTCCTTCAAAATTTCATTTTTCTGAGCCATCAATGACTCGTAGGCAGTGGTCAATTGGACGACGTTATTTTCAGCCTCCTTCAACTTCTTCTCAGCCTCTTCCTTGGCTCCAACGGACTGGATCAGCTGTTCATTCTCCTTCTGCTCGGCGTCTAGGCATGCCTTAAAATCTGCCGTCATGGCATCCATCATCGACATCATCTGCAACAACGAGGTCATTATTATTACAAGTATGAAACGACGAGAGATGCATGAAAAACGGAAGACTGAATTACCTCAGTTTGCAGCAGCCCGAAGCGAGCATGGTAGGTCCCAGGCTTCGTCTTGGCCTCCCTCATCTGACGGACGAGCTCGACGTCCCTGCCTCGTTTCGTCGTAGCCGCCCCCAGGATGAGAGCAGGGCCACTTCTTGCCAAGCAAGGAATCCCAGAGATCGAGGGAACTTTGGCCAACTTAGTTGCCATTTCCATGGCCTTATCTCTAGTAAGGACTCCTGACGACGATCCAGGAGTCTCAGCCTGAGGAGTTGAAGGGTCGGAGGAGCTGATTGGGTCGTTGACAGTCTTCTTTCTCTTTTCTTTCTTTCCCCCAGAACCAACGGGATGATCTTTCCTCTTCTTGGAGACGTGGCTCCCTTCGCCGACGACCTCCGGATTGGAGTCAGAACTTCCAACATCCTCAGGGTTAACATGCTCACCCTCAATGACGATCAGTTGGTTTTCAGCTTTGGCAGCCGCACCACTCGTCTCAGCTCCAACTTCCTTCTCCAGCTCGTCGACCACAGCTTGACGACCCCCAGTATTCAGCCCTCCAACGACGGGCTCCCTTTCAATCATGGGGATGGCGCCAGCAGGGTTATCCTTTGGCAGTTGCTCGTTCCTCGCCGCCATATTTTCCTGACGACTGTAGATGGCATTGGACGATGCTCTATCCTTCTTTGCCTTGGTTCGCTCGTTGGGTCTGATCGCTCCGCTCACGACGTCCTGCTCGATGTGGTTGATATCCTTTTCAGAAAGAACTGCCAAGAAAAAATGGAGAAAGGTTAAAGTCATTCACGACGAGACAAAAGAAAAGTTATCAAAACAAATAGGCAAGTATTCAGAGCCCAACCCCCTGCCATCTCAAGATTCTCGCAACGCTCTTCAGGATGGTCAAGGCGGGCACCGGCGCAATTTATGCAGTTATCTTCCCAAGTCAAGTCGTCGTGAACGACCCAGACGGGGTAGCGAGCATCTAGTTCAATCTTCACCAAGGGATCGGGGCCGTCTCAACGGCCTAGACATAATGCCGACCCTGATATATCTCCAATGAGATGCCTCAATATCCGACCATGACACCCAGCCGAGCTTCAGCAAATTATCAATCTTTTCTTTCAACTCGTCGGCCCAAGGCGCCACCCATATATACTTGTCAGCAACCATATCTTGGCTCTCCGGGAAAGGAAACTGCCATCCTACCCTGCTCTCCACCAAGATCATGTGATTATCCCAGCCATATACTTTGTTCTGAGTGTCTAAAAATAGGCCCTGAACATTCCTAATCGACGACACACTCACTACGGACTTCCCATTCTTAATTGATCGTTTCGTCCGATAATATTGACGAAACACCTTATTACATGGCTCGTAGCCAAGGAATCTGCAGACCACTATGAAACTAGACAAAATCCTAACGGCGTTGCCACTCAGCTCCATTGGCACACAGCCTGAATCTTCGAGGAATTCATTGATGAAGGGATCTAGGGGCAACCTCAACCCAAGCTCAAACTGTTTGTAAAAGAAGGCAACCTTCACTTTGCTGGTCAGGAGGGACTGCCTACGAGGCTCATACTCCCTTTGGCTGAGATACTCAAGCTTGTACGATGCAGCTGAAACCCTGAAGGAGTCTCGTAGGGAGTCAATCATCAACTTCCCGGTATTGGGAGTCCTCGTACTGACCTTGGCAATGGCCCAGTCACCTTGCGCCCCACCTCCGAAACCTCGTTCATTCCTTCCAGCTCGTACACCGGTATGGAAGGCGTCGACGATCCTAGTGCTCCCAGCACTTGTGCTGGCTTCATTTGTTTCTTGGGTTGGTTGATCAGGGCGGCCGTCGTGATCCATGTCTACAAAACAGGGAAAAGAAGAAGGGGAATCAGTCCTAACATTCGTAGGCGACGACCTAACTATGGGCAACCTAGATTCCCCTATAACCAAATTCCTAAGTGAATCACGACGGGACAAAGAGTAGTTGGCTCGAATGTGACTGGGAAGGTCGTTCATTGACCTAAAAGACGTTACTCTTGGGTCATCTTCCTTAAGCTCCCCAAGAACCTCACCTACTGGGAACTCTAAAGGCTCACTCTCAAACCCGAATTTCAACAAGATTGAAGAACATTCAGCCAGTGGAATCTCTCTCCAAATCCCCCTAGCACATTTATAAACCCTCTGATTTAACCCAAAACCAAATTTAACCCCTCTCTCAAAGCTTATAGTCCTGGGTCCCATTGAAGATGTTCTTAAAACCCAGAAAATGCCCAGAAAATGCCCAGAAAATCAAAGAACAACAAAGGAAATTACCTGTTTCTGGGTTTGAAGATGGGTTTTCCAATGAGTTTACCGGCGGTAAATCAAAGAAATTCCTAATCCAAGCAGCCGGATTGTCCAACGGTGGTGAAGCCAGAGCAGTCAATATCGCCGGAAAACGTTTGCACGGTGGCCAGAATGTTTCTTGCTGGTTGCCGGAAATCGCCCTTGCTATTTGCTCTCCCAGGATTCTGACGCGAAAAGTTTGAAATGGAAGAGGGGGGAAGCTTTTATATTCGGGGAAGACGAAGGGTTTATGCCTGGGAAACCCAAACGGCGAAATGATGGGCATTAAATACCCTCTGTGATTTTCGAGGAGAATGTCCCATCGGGGGACGCGTGTCAATTAATGAGGAGATCCTGGCCTTCCACGTCAACAAATGCTGACGTCACCATTATTCAAAATTCAAATTGACAGTCGTACGGATAACCCTGGAGGGAAAAACGACAACTCCTAGCCCGTCAAGACGACCCATGAGTTGGGGGCCACTGAACGGAATATTCTGTGATGGGCCGAGCCCAATACTTTGCTACAAGCTAGGGGCCCCCGCAGGCCCACCAAAGGATCAACTACGAAGGGTCAGATCAAGATCTGGGTTATGGCCCGTCCAACAACGGATGGCGGTCGTCGCCACTGAGCGACCAAGCCCGTCCAATCGACGAGCCAATACACCATTGAGCAAAGGTTTGGGTCCTAACTCGTCGATACGGCAGGAAGAGGTCGTCGCCAATGAGCTATGGCCCATCTAACGACGAGCCTTCCCGCCGTGCCAAGCTGATCTCGTTCAACAAAGAGTGAGCGTCGTCATTGAACGACCAACCCTCGATGTCGTCCGCTCGTCGAGTCATCTCTCAAGGAGACGACCCAATTGGACGTACAGCTCCAGGTCGTCCCTTCCATTAGCTTCCTCAGCAAGCTTGATTAATTAGCTAATTTGGGATAATGTCAGACCTACCACTGGGCCTTGATACACGTGCAATCATATAACCAGTAATAATGCCAAAAGGCGTGCAGGTTGACTTTCCCTTATAAGGCAAGCTGATTATCAATGTCAGGCGCTGCAGTGTCCTTGCATAGGCGGATCAATCCCAGCGTGACACGTGTACGCCTAGGAGACAGAGCTGATCCAACGGTTGGCATTAACCCAGTCCAATGGTTCAGATGTAAACCCTAATATCACTACATCCACTATAAATATGGGAACAAAACATGGACAAAGGTAATGCATTTCTGCATATTTACGTATACACGCACTTTCCATAATTCTTACACCCTTTTCCAGTCCATCAACTGATTCTCACGCCGGAGGGGCTTGCCGGAAGACCCCCGGCCCAGTTTCACGGTTGTTTCTTGTGGTGTGCAGATCACGAAGTCAGCTCAATCGCCTGCTGGACACGATAACTGAGCCCAATACACATTCCTGCGCGATCAGTAGGATACATCTATGTGGGAAACACAAAAAACATTTGAAAATTTAGAGATGGTGGGAAAAACAAAATTTCATTTGCCTCCTAAAAATTCATTTGCACTCCTCATGAATTTTTTGGAGGCAAATGAATTTTTTCCTTAAATCAATTACTTCTCTTGGGCCTTTTACTTGTTCCATTTTTATGTGAAAGCCTCATGAAATTTTTGATTAGTAATATACGTGATTTAATTATCTTAATAATGAAAACTTAAAATATATTGCATTTAATTTTTCAATTTTTTTTTTTGGAAAAATTCAATTAACCTTACTACTAAATTTAAATTAAAATAGAATTAACTTTCTTTCTATTTCTTTCTGAGACGGAAGGAATAATTCACTTAAAAAATATTATATTTAATTTTTCAATTTTTTTTTGGAAAAATTCAATTAACCTTACCACTAAATTTAAATTAAAATAGAATTAACTTTCTTTCTATTTCTTTCTGAGACGGAAGGAATAATTCACTAGCTCTTGCATACTCCCTCCGTCCCAGAACAATGTTCACATACACTGTTTGCACATGTTTTAAGGAGGGAGTATTATATTGAAAGTGTTGTGAGTGTGAAAATAAAATAGGAGAGAGAATGAGTGGAGAGAATAGTAAATTATAATGGTGTTGTGAGTATTAAAATAATGTAGGAGAGAGAATGAGTGGAGGGAATAGTAAATATTCCTTTCCATTTTAGGTAAGTTTTAAATGTGTGAAGTAAGTTTTGGGACGCCCAAAAGGGAAAGTGTGAAGATTGTTCTGGGACGGAGGGAGTATTTATTAAAAATTAAATACAATATTTTTTAAGTTTTCATTATTAAGATAATTAAATCACGTATATTACTAGTCAAAAATTTCATGAGGCTTTCACATAAAAATGAAACAAGTAAAAGGCCCAAGAGAAGTAATGATTTAAGGAAAAAATTCATTTGCCTCCAAAAAATTCATGAGGGGTGCAAATGAAATTTTTGGAGGCAAATGAAATTTTGTTTTTCCCACCATCTCTAAATTCAAATATTTTTTGTGTTTCCCACATAGATGTATCCTACATTTTTCTAATCTTTCTTCTACTATAAATAGATGATTAATCTTCATTGTTTTTCAAGTTCCTTTGGGACCTCTCTTAGTGAGAGGACTTTTAAGGGGACTTCCTCTTTCTAATTTATTATTTTATATATATATAAATAATATATATTTATATACATATATAATATATACTCCCTCCGTCCCACGTTAGTTGAGACTTCTTTCCCTTTTGGGCCGTCCCACGTTAGTTGAGACTGCCCAAAATGGCAAAGGAATCTTCACTATTTACCCCACTCATTCTCTCTCCTATTTCACTTTTACACTCACAACATTCTCTCTCCTAACTATTCCTCCCACTCATTCTCTCTCCTATTTAATTCTTCATACTCACAACATTTTTTTTCACTTTTTCTCTCACTTACTTTTCCTTAATTGGTGTGCCCAAAAAGTTAGTCTCAACTAACGTGGGACGGAGGGAGTATATATATATATATATATATATATATATATATATCTATAGTATAAATAAGGGTTGTCCACCTCACCCAATGAATAGTTCTATGAATAGTTCCAATCGCCTAAATTTCCATTTTGCCCTCACTATTTTGTCTCTTTCCCATTTTGCCCTTAAAAAATTTTTTTTTTAATTAAATTTTGCCCTTAAAAAAAATTAAATTAAAAAAAAAGTGTCCTCGGATACGGGCTTAATTAAAAAAAAATAAAAAATTACGTGTCCTCGGACACGGGCTTATTCTAGTATATATATATATATAATAGAAAGAAAGAAGGAAGAAGAATTAAATAAGAAAAAAGGAAGAGAAGAGAAGAATTAAATAAAATAAGAAAAAAAGGGATTCCGGAATTGGTAATTCCGGATACCATTCGGTGCGGTCGCCCCAACTGATAGCGCGATCGCTCCCTTTAATCCGTTTTGAAAATAAAAATAAAAAATTGAATTCCGGAATTGGTAATTCCGGATTACCTTATTCCGGAATTACCAATTCCGGAATCCCTTTGGAAAGTGCTAGTTTGGTATTTAAGTTTTTGAAAATGTTATTTTGGTATATAAATTTTTAAAAAGCTATATTTTAAAAAAAAAAATCGATTGAATATATGAAAATGCGAGGAATTATATTTCCACTCAAAATCATAGACAATATGCATTTCTTTCTTGTTTGGTGTAGCTTCCTTTTTCGCGTTATTTAACAACTATGGACTTCAATACTCATTTTAAGGAACTCCATATTGTAACTTGAACTGCATACATATGCATCTTTTTGTTTCTTATTTTTGATGCTATCAATTGCTGATTTTTGCAGGCTGGCTTTTTCCTAGTTCAGTATAGTCACCTGTGGCAAAAGCATCTTGACAACCTTGTTGATCTTTTCGCTGTAGGAAAGCTTAAGGTAAATACATACATTCAACATTCTTTTGTCTTTTCACTTGCATACGTTATGCAGTTTGAATGCACATTAAAGTTAATATTTTTTGCATCGTCCAAGAGTTAATTTCAAGATCAAATTTAGTCTAGCTTATGGGATAAAGATAAAACATTGTTAATCACCAGTAGTTTGACAATTCTTAATCTTACCTTTTCAAAAGTTGTTTACTCTGTTATGCTCCCTCCGTCCCAGAAATATGGTCTCATTTTAATTTTGGTGGTCAATTTGATTGAACTTTGACCAAAAATCAATGAAAGTGTAATTATCCTAATGAATTTTAAATAGTTGTGATTGATAGACCAATAAACATTCTGTCAGTAACATTTTTTTAGAAAAAAATAAATAATCATTAGGATAATTTAACTTTCATGAATATTTGGTCAAAGTTCAATCAAGTAGACCACCAAAATTAAAATGAGACTTTATTTCCGGGATGTGGGGAGCATTAGTGAAAGCCATCTACTAATTTTTGTCACACGCTCTTAAAGGAACTCCAGTATGGTTACTTGTGAACTCGTGGTGTAATAAGCTTGTGTTTTCATAATAGGTTGTCATAGACCCAAAAACCTTTGTGGGACTTCCTTCAGTTGGCGATGCAGTTGAGTATCTCCATTCCGGTAAAAGTGTTGGCAAGGTATGAACATACGTCATGAAGGGAAATGACTTACCCCTTCTAGTCTCTCCTTCCTTTCATATACAACTCATAAACTTGTGAATTCTCTGTATATTCACTCTAGGTGCTGTATATTCTTTAATTTTTTTCATGGCATTTGCTTCTTCAGGTGGTGGTTTGCATTGACCCGTCCTTCAGTCAACAGAAGGCAAAACTTTGAGCTGGGACTGCTGAAATACCTCTGCATTTGGTTTGAATTTGTACTCTAATAATTGTACGTACATTACAAGAGATAGAAATTTAGAAATCACAAAAGCACAAGCACACGGAATAATATCATTAGTCTGACATATTTGTCTACGACTTCCCTTGGCATTTATTTCTGTTTTTTTTTTCCGAGTTAAATTATTGTGTCTTGGACACAATCTTTACCAACTCCTGTAATAATCCTGTAATAATCTGCTGTATAACTTTATATTCAGACATTTTTATGTACAATGAAGGAAGACACATTTCCGAATTCCTTGTCTCCTACATTTTGACAGTTTCATGTGTTATGGCCATGTTAAAGTCTTTGTTTTGAAGGGAGTAAATGTTTGGTTGTATCATTTGTATCCATTTTGGTGACTCTTAATTTTGACCAACAAAAGAGAGGGCTTGTTGAAGGTCGACTCTGTTTGAATAAGTGCATTAAAGCAGAGCTCCAGAACAGAAGAAGTGCATAGTGCAGGATTCTCAGTAAGTGTTTTTATGGATCATCAAGATGAACCCCCACCCCCAACCCTCTTCTTTCCCTCCTTTTTTTCTCGATTTGATCAGTTAAAGAGATACTATCTCCGTCCCAAAATGAATGTCCAAATTTGTTCTTGATCGAGAACAATAAATTCGGACATTATTTTGAGACGGAGTAATATTTAGTTAAAAAGAATGAAAAGAGATCCAACAAATTCAAGACAACCAAAACTCCCAAACTAACTGTATATAGCTCACTTCAGAGGCTAATAATCTAAGGCTAATGCTTGTTAAATACCTATACTTAACCATTAAAAAGATAATCAGATTACACTTGGATAAAACTATATAGCGAAGTCAAACATGAACCACACAGAGGGGCTTGCCCTACCGAGTAAAATTTTCATAGTAACATCTCTAAACAAAAGATCGGAGCATAAACTGAAAATAAGGAGATATTAAGATAGTTATTGAGTCGTTATAACCACATAGAAACATTCGTTCTCCACGTAACAAAATCAGCAGTAACATCTCGCGCATCTGATCAACTCCTACTCCGACAATTGCCCATTTCAAAGACAAAGACAGTCTTCTATGGACATGAAAAGTAAGTTCATGAAATCTGATAAACATTCACAATGACCACCTGAACCCATAGCTTGTATGTAGAAGAAAGGGGTGGGGCCATTAGTTTGCTACTTTTTACCTGCAAAAAGCCAAAAGAAATCACGTTGAAAAACGCATGGATTTCAGTGAAGGGTAACTCAGCAGATGAAACTAAAGAAACAAAGCTTATCCAAATATCAGTCTGCTACTAAGGTTCAAACAATGAATCTGAGAAATCGGATTAATGGAGACATTGAACTTATTTCTATTGATTCAAATTCAATACATTGTAGGCACGAGATTTCTTCTAGATTCTGTGGTGGATTGCATTTTTTTAGCATCATGTTTAGCTTGATTTAATTGGAATGTGATGCAAATGCGGGTGCAAGAATATTAACCTGCTCTAACTCTTTTGGCATTGACATCAAGTTTCTCAACCTCTGCGTCCTCATCACTTTCTTCAGCTTGATTTACCCTCGTAATATAAACCTAATATAAGAGGTTATTACGAAGAAAAAAATATTTATCAGTCAAAGGGTATATTTGCAGGAAAATAATACTTGGAGCTAGTGATATTATGTTTTATTACAACACTGTTAACAAATTGAGAAGCAGATGCATACATTCAGTAGGCTTAACAAATTGGAAAACCAGACTAATGGGATTACTTAAGAGAATTACCTTAAACACAGTAGGCTTAATTAATTGGAAAACCAATGCATCTCCATCAACTAATCCATGATCCTGAGCGAATCCCTTCCAACCACCACTTAGTCCTGTTTTTCTTGGAAGGTATTTGGTCGCCCATTCATCTCCATCCTCATCAACCAAAGTCATTATTTCATCTCGTTTTGGAAGGTGGGCCTTGCAGAATGGGACAGGCAAACCCTGATGAAGATATTGCAACAACAATCACAAATCTTTATCAAGCTCATAACTTGACAATAAAAACTACTCCCTCCGTCCGTAATTGAATGTCCAACTTTGGGAAAGTTGCTAAATTCTTCATTATCAAAAAACAAGTTTTAATTCACACTTACACTCATGATGCCACATGGTGAGTGAGATAGTTGAGAGTTATTATGTACTAATGCTACAAAAAATGCTTAAGCATAACTTTTTGCAAACGACTCTCAAAGTGAAAACTGGACATTCATTTAGAGAAGAAGGGAGTACTCATTAAAGTGGTCAAACTTTTGAATGTCAGAAATAGTTCTAATATTCACTACAGCCATTAAAGGAATACTACTTAACTTACCAGCCAAAAACCACCAGTAACATGTGACTGAAGCATTGGCTTTACAAAGCTTGGGAAATCGGGTTCCAAACCTGATTGTACTTGTTCTGCAACGTCCCGGGCATACTCCCTATCTTCATCTGAGGCATATACTCGATCCGCTAAATTCGTACGGTTACTTCCATAACTGAATAATAAAAAGCTGTGAGTACACAGTAGAACATCTATGACAATATTTATTGAATTCGAAAGATTAATAGGAGTAAAATATCAACCTCCTAGCCCTAGGCCTTCCCATAGGTTCAATAGGGACCTGTCAACAAACAAGATATATGTGGTTAATGCAGGACATTTGAATCAACCAGAATCACATTTCCTTATTGGTTCAACACTCTAAACTAAGGATATGTTGGATTTTTTCATGTATACAAATAGACACTAGTTATGAAGAATTAAAACAAGATTTAAGTCACAACTAGCCATATGATAAAATAAGCTTAGCACTATTTACTTTACTAAATATTACTAATGTGAAAATTGATCAAAATCATAAGTAACACCAACAAACTAAGCATTCCTAGGAACTAGTAAGTGTATTTATTGGAAGAAGTCAAGTCAACTATTTCTCTACAGAAAATAATCATCTTCCATAGGAATCTTTGATATGAATCTTTGTATCATTGATTTAAGGGCTGATTTATAGCCTCTCTCTTGTATACATATTCACCAGTAATGAGAAAAATCAGAATCTGCAGCCCTTTTTTAAACCTAAAAGATGTAAAAAAAAAAAAATCGTAGGGAGAGAAAGATTACTTCTTTGTAGCTAGGAGGGGGCTTATCGGAAACCCGACTGGATCTCCTAACAGTGGAGAGATCTAATGGCTGCCGCGGTGTTCGGGGCTTCATCTTCTTCATCTGTACAATTTCCAGGAAAAAAATAGAACTTATAAATTTCACAATCAAGAGGGAAAATTAGAGAACGAGAAAACAAAAATATAAAATCGGGTAAAATAGAGCGGACGGGAGAGGGCTTAGGGCTGGTTGTGGAAGCGGTCCGGAGAGCCAGAGAGAGGGAAGTGAGCTTGAGCTCTTCCATTCTCTTCTTGTTCTCTTCCAATCTTTGCAGGCGGCATTCCTCATAATTCACTCCCTGCTTTCTTGCCACCATTTTTAACACCGATTTTACCTTGAAGAAGATGAATCAGATGGGTTATCTAAGCTAAAACCCTTGTCTTTCGGTATTATGTGTGTGCCAGTATGTGCAAGAGCAGTACAAGGGTGGGTGTGGGCGGCAACGCAGTTTTGTGAACATTTGAATTCAAAAATGTACCATTGGTCCTTGTGCAAGTATCTATCTACTCCCTCCCGCTACAAATCACACTTTCCTCATTGGGCGTCCTGCTACAAATCACATACTCCCTCCGTCCCATTTCAATTGATACTTATTTCCTTTTTTGTCCGTCCCACATCAATTGATACTTACCCAAAATGAAAAGGAATCTTCACTATTTACCCCACTCATTCTCTCTCCTATTTTACTTTTTCACTCACAACATTCTCTCTCCTAACTATTCCTCCCACTCATTCTCTCTCCTATTTTACCATTACACTCACAACATTCTCTCTCCACTTTTTCTCTCTCTTACCTTTCCTTAATATGTGTGCCCTTTTTTTTGATATCCATTGAAGTGGGACGGAGGGAGTACTTCCTAAAATGACAAAGAAACTTTACTATTTCACCAACTAATTCTCTCTCCTACTTTACTTTTATACTCACAACACCAATCAACTCACTATTTCCTGCCCCACTTTCTATCTCATATCTCACTTTTCATACTCACAACACTTACTCCACTAACTTTCTCCTTAATTCGCGTGCAAACAGTAACTATGTAATTTGTAGCGGGACGGAGGGAGTATATATTAAAGCAGGTTATCCAAAATGAACAGTAATAGCGCCAAAAATTTTGCCAAAATTTCAGGGACAATTTAGTCATTTTCTTCTATGGCATAATCTATAGTATAAATGGCACCTCCACTATCTACAGTACTATGAACAGTTCCATCTGCCAAATTTTCCATTTTGTCCTCACTATTTTGTTCCTTTCCCATTTTGCCCTTATTTTTTTTTTAAATTAAAAAAAAAACGTGTCCTTGGACACGAGCTTAATTAAAAAAAAAAAAAACTTGTCCTCGGACACGGGCTTTTACTAGTTGAAGATATGTTACGCAAAGTACACGTGGCAAGTCGTGATTGGGTGAAAAATGGCGCGTGCAATACACGCGCCGACAGAGGCGCGTGTATGCAGACGAATTTCCTTTTTTTTTTTTTAACCGGGACACGTAGCTTCCTACTATTGGCTGGTTCGATTTCAGATTTTTTTTATTCCGATTTCTTTGACCTAAATTATTTTATAATAAATTAATTAATTAATTTTTTTTACACAAAAAATCATAAAAAATTTTCTCTATGAATAGAGATAATTTTCATTTGATTTGGACACAGGGCCGAATATGGGTAAATTAAGGGGTATCAGTAATGGCTATGTCACGGCTCAACCGATGGGTGCGACCTATTCGTTACTAGAGAAGTATGACCGATGATGTCATTGGTAGAAAAGATGACCTGTTGTGTGACCTTTTTCATAACTTATTGTGTGACCTGTTACATGACCTATTGTGTGACCTGTCGGCTTGCTCAACCTATTTGGGTCGATCAACTTGCTCAACCTATTAGAAACTCCAAAATAACCAACTTTAAAATTAAATTATTTAAGAAAAAAATCCAAAATAAATGTTCATCTTTTAATTATTTTTTAACAAAATAAGTGTTAATTATTTTTTGAACATGTTAAAAAAAATAAAAGATGAACATTTATTTTGGAACAATAAAGTTTTTTTAAAAGAATAAATTGTTCAATTATTTTTTTAAGAAAAACGAGTCTGTTGATAGCCATCAACCGATTTTTCCTATTTCCCTTCTCCCTTTGCTGAGGTGGAACAAAATAAAGTTCTTTTTTGATCGGTAAAGAGAAAATGGAAATTTTGGAATAATAAAGTTTTTTTTTTTTAAACAAATTGTTCAAATTTTTTTTTAAAGAAAAACGAGCCGGTTGATAGCCATCAACGGATTTTTCCTATTTCCCTTCTCCCTTTGCTGAGGTGGAACAAAATAAAGTTCTTTTTTGACTGGTCAAGAGAAAATGGAAATTTTGGAACAATAAAGTTTTTTTAAAAAAAAAAATTGTTCAATTTTTTTTTAAGAAAAACGAGCAGGTTGATAGCCATCAACCGGTTTTTCCTATTTTCCTTCTCCCTTTGCTGAGGTGGAACAAAATAAAGTTCTTTTTTGACCCGTCAAGTGAAAATGGAAAAATTGGAACAATAAAGTTTTTTTTAAAAAAAAAAAAAATTGTTCAATTTTCTTTTAAGAAAAACGAGCCGGTTGATAGCCATCAACCGGTTTTTCCTATTTCCTTTTCCCTTTGCTGAGGTGGAACAAAATAAAGTTCTTTTTTTGACCGGTCAAGAGAAAATGGAAATTTTGAAACAATAAAGTTTTTTTATTTTTAAACAAATTGTTCAAATTTTTTTTTTTAAAGAAAAACGAGCCGGTTGATAGCTATCAACCGATTTTTCCTATTTCTCTTCTCCCTTTGCTGAGGTGGAACAAAATAAAGTTTTTTTTTGACCGATCAAGAGAAAATGAAAATTTTGGAACGATAAAGTTTTTTTTAAAACAAATTGTTCAATTTTTTTTTTTAAGAAAAACGAGTCGGTTGATAGCCATCAACCAGTTTTTTCTATTTTCCTTCTCCCTTTGCTGAGGTGGAACAAAATAAAGTTCTTTTTTGACCCGTCAAGTGAAAATGGAAAAATTGGAAAAATAAAGTTTTTTTCAAAAAAAAAAACAAAATGTTCAATTTTCTTTTAAGAAAAACGAGCCGGTTGATAGCCATTAACCGATTTTTCCTATTTCCTTCTGATGGAACAAAATAAAGTTCTTTTTTGACCGGTCAAGAGAAAATGGAAATTTTGAAACAATAAAGTTTTTTTATTTTTAAACAAATTGTTCAAAAATTTTTTTTAAGAAAAACGAGCCGGTTGAGAGCTATCAACCGATTTTTCCTATTTTCCTTCTCCCTTGCTTTGCTGAGGTGGAACAAAATAATGTTCTTTTTTGACCGATAAAGAGAAAATGAAAATTTTGGAACAATAAAGTTTTTTTTTTAAAACAAATTGTTCAATTTTTTTTTTATGAAGAACGAGCGGATTGATAGTCATCAACTGGTCAAGAGAAAATGGAAATTTTGGAACATAATTATTTGAGAAAATCGGTTGAGTGTGATCCAAACTGTGGCTGTGGTCCTGTGGACCTGTTTGTGTGAAAAATAATCGGTTGAGTGTGGTCCAAACATAATCAGTTCTTGTTCAAGTGGTATGACTGTAGCTTTAAAAATGACACCAAACCATGGTTTGTCAATCAAGTACTTGTTCCAGTGGTATGGCGTGGCATGACTGTAGCCCTGTAGATACTTATTGGGTAAAAATAAAAAAATGCTCTGACAAAATTGAGTTTCATCAAGCTAGCCTTTATAACAAGGATACCTAGTCCCATTTAAAAGTTAACCATTATTTACCATTATTTATGTTGTATCCAAAAAATTAGAAAAAAATAAATAATATTTTGTGAGCGTGGTAGGTAGTTAGATATGAGAAAAAAAGTCGAATAAATAGATAATCATTGCGAGTATTAGAAGTGAATCTCATTTTCATTTTTAGAAAATATGAATCTTTAAATGGAACACCCATTTGAGAATTAAATGGAACACCCATTTGAGAATAAGAAATAAGCGAACCTTTAAATGGAACAAAGGGAGAATATAATTACATTCCAAGGCTACCAATATCTACACCATCAACCCTATTGTTCAACAAAAAGGGGTGACATAACACTACTACCAGCAAGTGGTACAAGTTTGAAAAGCAGTATGTACAACTAACAGCTAACCACACCATTTACTTTCTTTAGCAAAAGACTATTTTACCATCAACAAACTTTAGCTTCACCATGCAGCACTAGCTTCTTCTTGGAACATAATCTCATACCTTTTAGCTTTCTCCTTCATAGATTCCATATCTTTCTCAAGCCTACTACTAGCTTCTTTCAACTCCAAAAGCTTCAGTTCAAGTGTCCTCATCTCCTCCTTCGCTCGATCTCTCTCACAACTAGCTTCTTCTAATCTCTTTGAGTCAACCTCTTCGGTTGACCCGATCGCAAGGCCCAGAAGCCGGTTAAGACGAGCACGAAGAAACCCAACGTCCATTCCCAAGATCTCGAAGGCTTCCAAAGTCTTGTCCCAAGCTGCATAATCATCAAGAGAAGTGGAAAGTTTAGAAGCTCTAATGGCGTCAGCTATGTTCATGGTCTCAGAAATTATTCCGGCTGCCAGTGTCTGATTAATGCCATTAAAAAGGCGATCATGCAGATAGGATTTTCTGATGCAGCAGAGATCGTAGTAATTAACCTGAACGTGCCTGGGGAGCTCAGAATTTATGATAGAATCGTTCACAATAATTTTGAAGTCACGGAATTTAACGAAGGAATTAGATATTCCGCAATTGCCCATGTCTTCTGAGGTAACGACTTCCATTCCATTGGCAGATTCATCTGTTACAGGGGCAAAACAGAAATTCTCTGCCATCTTATCATTCTCCACAGGCGTTTCTTGACTTTGATTTGTCTGTATAATCTTCTTGTTGCAAGCTTTTTGTCAAGAACAATGTCCAGTTAGGTAAGCAATAACTTAAATCTGGACAAATATAGACAAGAATGAGGCAGAATATACCAGAATGTGTTTCACTTGCAGAATCATCCAAATGAATAAGGTTCAGGGCTCCATCAACTTCAGCCAATCTATTTGCCCTGACAATGTAAACCTGTAAAAGTGAATGGGAGGTACAATCAGGCAGAAAATTAAATGGAAGAAAATGGCCTAAGCACTTGTACAATTTTTAAGCATGTTTGAGATTAATCAAGGGAAATAAGCGCATGTTTACAAGAATCGCTAGTTCTTTGATCTTATGGTCAATATTTGTAGATAAAAAACTCTGAGAATCTATATCATATACTCCCACCACCCGTAAATGTTTGTCCATTTTTTAAGAAAAATTTGTCCATGAATGAGTGACCATCTTTAAGAAAGTAAATTCACATTTAGAAAACATTATATCCCAATGTACGCTTGCAATAGGCAAATACTCTCTCGGTCCCAAAATGATTGTGCCATTGCCATTTTTGTTTGTCCCAAAAAGATAGTCTAATTTCCTAAATTGATAAGTTAAAATCATTGAATTTCCATAATTACCCAACAAGGAAGAAGAGGGAGAGAAAGAGAGTAGTGTCCAATGAGAAAAATTGCTAGGGGAGTAATGGAGTAGTAACAAAACTTCATCAAGGATAGTGATGTAAACGAAAATAAGTTATTAAAATGTCTGAATAGTCAAATGGGACTATCATTACGGGACTGAGGGAGTACTAAGGATACTTATGTATATATGCCTGCAACTAAAATTGCTTGAAAGTTATCTTCATCACTTTTGTTTAAAAGTATAAAGTGAATACTCATTTTGGGACAAATGCTAATAGTTTATATATTATGACTACCATATATCTTCTGAAAAGGTTTATGCTTAATAGCTCGAACAGTGGCTCTCAGAGAAATTGAATCCAAATGTCTCTTCCCACTTGAAACTAGGGTTTCTATCACGGAGTTGAACTGAAAAAAATAAAAAGCAGCACTGAGAGGATCAATAAGGTGATACCTTAAATTTGCAAGGTAGTACCAAATGGAAAATTACGACATCGCCCTCAAGCAGTTTGTGTACGAGTGAGAAACCTCTCCATCCACCACTAAGTCCGACTTTGTCAGAAAGGAATTTTGTTGGGTATTCTATCCCATCTTCCCCCTCCAAAATGATTGTCGTGTCACACTTTGGTAAATGTAAACGCCAAAATTCCATCGGAAGACCCTGCCATCAAATATATCAAAAATCAGGAGAAACGGATTATAGAAAAGCAAAATTATTAAACCATGAAAAATTTGGACATACCAGCCAAAACCCATGAGTAACATGTGATCGGAGCATTAACTTGAAGAAGCTAGGAAATTCAGGATCTAGGTTTCTTTGGATCTCTGCAGCTCGCTCCATAGCAGCACAAGTCTCAACTTCAAAATCATTATTCAACTTTCTTTTTTCTTCCGTCTTTTGTTTACACCTATTATATTATTTTGGATTTTACAAGAGATTCTATTTGAACATTATAAAGCCAACAAACAAGAATTACTCACCTCCTAGTTCTTGTACGTCTTTCAGAACCAACCTGCGCGAGAAATCAGAAAAGGCTTTCCAACATCAATCAGTAGTAATATACGGACATCTAAATAAGACAACAACAACAAATCCTTGATCCAAAAATGATTTAGGGTCGGTTAACATGAATCATCATAAGGATTCTTCAAAAGAGGTGTGAGAAAACAATGAAATGCAGAGAGACGGTAAAATAAAAAAATAAAAGTTATGAAAGCTAAGACAAATATAAAAAAATACAGTAATGATTTATGCATGTGCACCACTTCCATGAATCAAATTTCAATCAGAATGCAGTCAAGAAATTGACTAATCAATGCTAAACTCGCAAACAATAAATCAGTTCAAGGTTGACCTTTGTTTGCTCAATAGTGTGTACTTATATGTTAGAGACAAATCTTGTTTATTCCCGATGTGGGATAATGTTCTCTTACACGCCCCCTCACGTGTAGCCGGGCCGGGCTTTGCCAAAGGCTTACAACGTGGACTGGATGGTGGGTGGCGCGGAGGGTTCATCGTGGGCCGTTGGGCCTGCACGTGTAATGGACCAGCTCTGATACCATGATAAAGTCAGAGGTTCCACCTTAAAACCAATTGGTGTTAAGGGGAGTAGCCCAGGATCCTTATATGTTAGAGTCAAATCTTGTTTATTCCCGATGTGGGATAATGTTCTCTTACATGTACGTCATATATATATCATGCACCACTTAATAAATTTCATGTAAAAGAGTTTGTAATTTGGCGTGTCCCCAACTACTCATCTCAATATGTTAACAATGGCATTACATAATAGGTTAGAGTTAACAGAAAGGAACCTTCACTCAAATACTGGAATAAATTAAATATTTTAAGAAATTTAGAGAGTTATAGGAAAAGGAAACTCTTACTAGCTTGATCAGTGACTTCCAACCTTTTCTCTTGGTGCCCAGTCCCATTTCGAGCTTCTTCTGCGTGTAAACATGGCACAATCATCAGCAAACTCCAAACGCACCACAAACACATACAATAGTATTCTAATTTTCAAAAGACTAGTGCTGCATAAACATAATTTTCCGTACCAAAAAATGCTTTAAAGTGTAACACTATTAGAATATCAGTGTCTTCTACAAATCTTAACATGCTAACAATGGCAATATATAAAGGGTTAGAGTAGGAAAAAGGAAACCTCACTAAATTGGTCAATAGAAAGAGATGAGACAAATACCAGAACAAATTGGAAATTCAAGAAATTTAAGAGGGTTAGAGCTAGGAAAAGGAAACTCTCACTGGCTTAGTCAGGGACTTGACCGACTTCCAACTATGGACCTTTTTCTTGGTGCCCAGTCGCATTTTGAGCTTCTTCTTCTTCTTCTGCGTGTAAACATGGCACAATCATCAACGACTTCCAACGAATCGCAAACATGGCACAGTCATTTTAGTAAGAAAGGGAAGAGAGAGAGAGAGGGAGAGAGAAAGAGAGAGAGAGACCGAGATGGTGAGGTGAAAACGCTGAGAAAGAGTCAATAAGTCTTCTCCATCTTCATCATCATCCTTGGAAACGGAATTCCTATCTCCTCGTTCCATTATCATATGAGCTTCAAGCTATACAAGACACAGGATTGTTTTGGGATTAATTTTACTCCCAGAACGAACAATTCATCCAATTCTCCCCTGGTGCCAACTTTATCTAATTACTGTTTTAGCCTTTAAATCTACCCCTCCTTTTCGGTCCACTCCAATTAGTACCCGTTTTGTCGTTTTGTATATCCCATCAAATCAAAAAGACAACACGACCTATACTCCCTCCGCCCTAGTCCAATGTAGATTTCTTTCCTCTTTTTATTTGTCCTAATCGAATGTAGACGATCTAAAATGAAAGAAAAATTTTTACTATTTTTTTCACTCATTCTATTTTCTATTTTACTTTTACACTCATAACACCAATCAAATCACTATTCCTTCCACTCATTCTCTCTCCTATTTAATTTTTCATAGTCACAACATTTCCTTCTACTTTTTATTTCTCTTATTTTTTCTTAATCTATGTGCCCAAAAATTTGATTTTCATTGGACCGAAACGGAGGGAGTAAATATTTTATTGATATTCGTACTCATTATAAATATTTATTTATTACTCCCTCCGTCCCACACCAAGGTTCCTTGGTGTGGGTTTCACGTTTCTCAAGAAAGTTTTTTGTTTGTGTTGTTTAAAATAGAGGAGAGATAATGTAAAAGTTAAATGCAAGGTAGGAAATAGTAGTTAATGATTAATTTTTTTGAAAATGGGTAGAAGATTAGAGGAAAGAGAATGTAAAAGTTAAAAAAAATTTAATAGGAGAGAGAATGAGTGGGAGGAATAGTAAGTTAATGTAAGTACCCAAATTCGGATCGTCAAAATTCGTTAGAAGTTAACCGAAATCCGTTAACTGGCCCGCTCCAGGTTAACCAGAACCCGTTAAGCTCTCCGTTCCCAAGCCAACGAGACGTCCCGGGACTGCCCCGTGCATCCCAACGTCAAAGCGTACTCAACACACGCGGAGTTTTCACGCAAATCGAAACACCGTTTCAAACACCTTTTCGTATCCCGTATATGCCCATCGAGCCAAAGGAGCTGACCCTAGCCATAGGTAGTGCTCTCTCTCCCTAAACTCCCGTTTCGTCTCGGTTTACGCGCCAGTCGCTACAACCGTTTCGGACGAACGTTGTTGAAATGTAGACGTCACCGTCTAACGGGGTCCGATACGTTTTAGTCCTTGATCCTATTCTCTTCCCGTAAGAGAAGTAATCTCGAGTTAAAACGGTGTTCCGGCCCCGTTCCGTTACTTTTTATGTCATTTATAAATTTCGGATCGTTTGATCCGTCGATCGTCAATTACTTTATGCAACTTTACAATTTCGAGCTGTTTGGCTCGTTGAACGCACTTTACAATTCCGGGTCTTTTGATTCCGTTGATACCGCACTTTAAATACTGTCATTTATGAGTCCGAGCCGTTTGGATCGTGATAGTATTTACTTATCAAAGTCCGAGTCGCAAAAATGATTCATTGATCGCATATCATTTAATGCTTTTTTCCCGTAAAATCGCTAACAATGTAATGCCCGGTTCAAAACCGGAGTTCGACATTCGAACTCGATTTCAAAAACGCGCGAAATGACGTTTGGCATCCAAACGCTCATCTTCAAACTTAAAAGCCGACTTTTGACATTCAAAACTCATTTAATGCTTTTTTTCCCGTAAAATCACTAACAATGACACGCCCGGTTCAAAACCGGAGTTCGACATTCGAACTCTCTTTCAAAAACGTGCGAAATGACGTTTGGCATCCAAACAATCATCTTCAAACTCAAAATCCGACGTTTGACATTCAAACGCTCTTTTCTTAAAAGTCAACATTTGACACTTAAGTTAAACAGTTAAAATCAGCATTCGCGCCACTTTTCCTAAAAACCTCCAAAACCGACGTTTGTCATTCAAACGCTCGCCTCTTCAAACAAAATCACATAATCAACGTTTGACATTCAAACCAAGATTAAGCTTGTCATTCAAGCCCCCATTTTCAAAATGCAAACACACACACACACACACGCACACATTTTCGAGAAAGGTAGAAAGACTCGTCATACGAGGCGTTTCGGGTGATCTTAAAATACTCTTCCCGAAACGTAACGTGACCTCCGAGCCTGACAATCTCTGGTACTCAAAAAGCTTTTTCCTCGTTTTTGCTACCAACAAAAATGACACCCCGTTTTCAAAGCTTTTTCCTCGTTTTTGCTACCAATAAAAATGACACCCCGTTTTCGAAGCTTTTTCCTAAGTTTTTGCTGTCAATAAAAACGACATCATTTTCAACCAAAAGCCGTTTTTCAACGTTTGGGCTCAAAATACAAAATCGCGTGGCGACTCCTCTCCTTCCCGAAAGCGAGGTCTCAGACACCAACCCTCTGCGAAAGACAATCGCCTTTTCCCACCGCGCGCGAAAAGACCGGGTAATTTCAGTTGGCGACTCCGCTGGGGACTTGGATACTTTTTTCAAAACTACCGTTGTTTTCAAAAAAGCCTTCCGTGGGTCAAACTTTCGTTTACCCTTCCTCGTTTTGTGTGCGTGTGTTACTTTAAACCTCGAACGGTTTTTTTCAGGGTGTTACATTATCGTCTTTTTCAAAATCATAACATGTTCGTGCATTCCCGTTCATACTTGATTTTCATGTTGCATTTTGAACTGCGCATAAAAATTTTTAAAACACATTCTGAAAAACAACCGCCTTTTCCCGCCGCGCGCGAAAAGACCGGGTAATTTCAGTTAATGATTGTATTTTTTGTAAATATGTTAACTTTAGACCATTTACAATAGTTTCAACTACCCCATTTTTTTAACACCCTTTAAAACACGACACATTATCTTTTCTTTCCTCCACCTAATTATTCAACACCCTATTCAATTTTTAACCCCTACAATGGTTTCAACACTCTTATTTTTTCAACACACTTCCAACTCATCATCATATACCTCACCACTTTTATTTTATTTTATATTCTTTACTTTTATAATTAGTAAAATAATAATAATTATTATTAATTAAAAAAATTATTATTATTATTATTAATGATATTAATAATAATTATTATTATTATCATTTATAATTTAAAAATACTTTATACTTATTTTATTTTACTTTATTTTTTATTCCTTATTTTTCAATATAATTGAGAAATTTATATTGAAAAAAAGTGTTTTTTTCTCTGTCCAAATCAAATAAAACAAGACTCTATTTATAGAGAATTTTTTTTTATGAATTTTGGTGAAAAATTTTTTATTTTTATTTTTTATATAAGATAATTGCCTTTGAAAAAATTGGATGAAATTTGAAAAAAAAAACAGTGACCAATCAGAAAATGACAAGTGGCACAACCAGGAAAAAAGAAAAACTTCAGCGCTTCCACACGCCTGAACAGGCGATGTAGTCCACGCGCCATTTACGGCCCAATCACACGACGACACGTGGCAAGAACGGGCCCAAAAAAATTTTTCAACACCAGTTGAATAATTCAACAATACACAAATTTTTCAACAGTTGAAAAATTATTCAACACTCCATTGCAAGACATTCAACTATTGAAACACTTTTTCAACACCCTAATTTTCTGTCATTGTAAATGGTTTTATAAGGGTATAATGAATGGTTTTTTTGTAAATATATTAAATCATAAGGGTATAAATATATTCAAAACTTGCCATTTATGAAATGGAACCTTGAAGTGAGACGAATCAAAAAGGAAAGTAGGAACCTTGAAGTGGGACGGAGGGAGTATTTTTTATTCTACTTTCTCTCTAATATTCTACTTTTTATATTTATAATACCTAATTCATTGATTTTTTTTTACTCGCACAAATTCCTGTTTCGAAAGAGGTACATATATTTTTAAGGAATTTTTTCTCAAATAATCACTTTTTACTTTTTTATTTACCAAAATAACTTACTGTTCAAACTATTGTTCAGAATGTCCATTTTTTTGAAACTCGCTACACTGTGTAGCGAGTTTGACTTGGGTCTGGTCAAAACTCGCTACACCGTGTAGCGAATTTTGGGTAATTATGTTTGACCGTTGGAAAATTAATTAGGGCATTTAATTAACCTAAACTCGCTACACGGTGTAGCGAGTTTGACCAACCCTAGTCAAACTCGCTACACGGTGTAGCGAGTTTAAGTTTAATAAATATCACCCCTCAGCTTTCCAGATTCATTTATCTTCTTCCTCTCCTTCCTCGTTCATTCATTTAGCAACCCTCACTCAATCTTCTCAATCCAAATTCTATTAAACAAAAAAAAAATGGATCTTAACGAGCAGCGTTTTTTTTTCCGCGGTGAAGGCTTCTCTTCATCGCGTGTTATTCCTGGTCCCGCCGTCGCATACCCGCCATGCGTCAGAGAAATTACGACCGTGAGAACTTCTCTTCACAACAAACACCGATCGCAACCCAGGAATATATACGGAGAGCGATTGAAGATCCAGTGAAGGATGAAGCTTTCCAAGACAGTCATTGGCTCTCTGCAATGGAATTTTTGACTGAAGAAGGTACATATTATCCGTTAAACTCTATCAAGAAGAAATGTCATACTATTGACAGAGTGGATCAGGTATAATATCAAGATTAATTATAGTTAAGTGTGTGTAAATTAACATTGATTTTTTCGATTTGCGTATGTTCTATTAGGTTGTCGTTGTTATCAAGTCCTGCAAACGAAATGAGTTTGGTGATCTCTGGGTGACTTTAAAGGTTAGGATATGAGCTTAGTATGCTTTCTATCATGGGTGAAATGTGTTTTGAGTTACTAACTGAGATAAAATAATTAGAATCCTACGGATACCATTGAAGCTTCCATTCATCACAAAGTGACTGAGAGTGAATTTGGGAAAGATATATCTGTTGGTTCTGTTCTGATACTTCAGAAGGTATGATATATTAATTAGTGAATTTGCAATGAACATTAATACTTTCATCTAATTGTTTGTTTTGAAATATTTAGGTTGTTGTTTGGCACCCCATCCCATCATCAACAGCACGTTATCTTAACATCACACTCCCTAATGTGTTCAAGGTACATATTTACTTATTTTTGCTGAATTGTTGGAATCATATAATAAATAATGTTAAACTCATTTGTTTTGCAGGTATTTCCTAAGGATAGTGAAGTAGTGAAGTTAAGTGACCCTTAAGTTTATTTGGTTTATATGAATTTTCTAAATGTTTTAATGAATTAATGTAAGATTTTCTATGTGGCCGGGATGTGGCCACTAACTTGTTTTAATGAATTAATGTAAGATTTTCTATGTGGCCGGGATGTGGCCACTAACTTGACAATATTTATTTTTTGATGTTATTTTAGTTTTTTTTTTAAATTATTTTGTACAGTTTGTGTTTGGTTTTGTTGCAATTATTCATGACATATTTTTTTTAACACATAAAAAAAATATTTGAAACCAAAACTTAATTCAACAACATGTCATCATTTATTTTAAAACATGTAAAAAAAATATTTTAAACAAAAACATAATTCAGCAACATGTCATTATTTTTTTAACACATGTAAATTTTTTTTTTGATGTTAGTACGAAGCTATTTTGAGCAATAATTTGAAGTTGATTTAATTGTCCAAATTAAAATTTAAAAGTTGTTATTGTTACACCATTATATATACTACAAGTAACAATTTTTAGATATTCATTATGATAACTAAATTAACCTATATTTATTGCTCAAAATACCTTCGCGAACGAAAAAAAAATGGAAATAAGAAATGTTGAAACGAATGAAATTATTAGGGGACAATCTCTGGCTTAAACTCGCTACACCGTGTAGCGAGTTTCATAGTTGAAATCGCTACACGGTGTAGCGATTTTAATTGAACTTTAGTGAAACTCGCTACACGGTGTAGCGAGTTTAAGTCAGAAAAAACACTTTCCAACTACAAAGTTCAGTTTTCAAAATTCGTGAATAAATGAATTCACGTGAATGTAACCCCTTTCTCTCAGATTTCTCTCTTTCTCTCAGCTTTCTTTCTTTCTCTCAGCTTTCTCTCTTTCTCTCAATCACCTTTCTCTCAATCATCTTTCTTCAAAATAAAACTCCTTTACATCATTTTATTTCATCAGAATTGTTGAAGATCAAGAATCAAGGTAAATTAACATCATCTTAATCATTGTTTTTACTTGTGTTTAGATAAAAAAATTAATTATTTAATTATATTTAATTATATTGTAGATATAAATGTTAGAGTTTTGTTATGTAGGTTTTAACACTTTGATTTCGTAATGTAGGGTTAAAGATGAACGGGGTCCAATCATTTTTATGTGTTATTGGGGAGGTGATGATGAACAACCGTTTGATGGTCCTCATTTCAAAAAAGGGCCAAAATGTGCAATAAGGGGTAATTGCCGATGGAAATACAATGAGTTGATTGATGAGTTATATAAAAAGGCAAACTTAGATCGGTCTCAATTTGATTTGGAAGTCATTTACAGATGCCCTCATTCTTTTGATAGCGGGATTGGTGAGTACTTTCCTTTCCGTATTGAAGATGATGCGTGTATGGATGTAATGTTCGATCAGTTTGCTAAATTTGGGGGGATTGGAAATTTGCAGCTGTATTTGGTTGTAAAATTGATTGAAAATCGACCCAATCTAGAGTTTGAAATACAGCACACAGAGACCATTTATGGGTATTCTCCAACTGGTAACCGTGATGATGTGGTTGGTCCAAGTTCCCAAACTCTTGTATCAACTCAAACACCAAATTATGATGATGGGGCATTTTGGCATAATTATCATGTTAATGATGATGATCGGGCATTTAGACATAATGATCATGTTAATGATGATTATGATGTTAACTATGAAGAAGAGGAAGTACACACTGATGTAGATGCAATGCTAGAGGATGATGATGATGAATATGAGGAGGGTAGTAGTGATTCTGATGTCGATTTGGAAGCCGGTGATGATGGGCCGATTGTTGATGATGTGGAAGCACCTCTTGTTCACTATGAAGTGCCGGAAAATTGAAGATATGAGAGAGCGGATTATCCCTTTTACAATGATATTGGTACTTCTGCTCGACAAGAACAAGGCTTGATTGATTACGATCATGCACATAGTTTTCCAGTTTGGGATCCGGAAAAACAGGCGATTGCTAAAGGGATACGCTTTTCTGGCAAGAACGAGGCACAATTTGATATAAAAATGTTCCATATTCGCACCAATCGCAGGTTCAGGGTAAGAAAGAGCACACCGAACACATGGGTAATTGAGTGTCTATTGAAAAATTATCTATGCAATTTTTATGTTCGTGTGAGTAGGAAGAAGTTTGGCTATTGGGAAGTGACCAAGTATAAGGCTCCTCACTACTGCTTATATTCTGGAGCAAGTCAAGATCACCCCAATCTAGATGTCAATTTATCGGTCGGGAAGTCGTTGGTGTTATTAAGGCCGATTCAGATGTCAAGGTTGGAGTCATTATTGCACACATCTCTAGTAGGTTCAACAAGGTAATTACTTACAAGAAGGCATGGTGTGGAAAGCAGAAGGGCATTACAGAGGTTTTTGGAGATTGGGAGGAATCTTATAAGAGGTTACCCCGCGTCCTAGCAGCCATTCAAAAATACAACCCGAGGACAATTGTTGAGTACTCTATACCTCCTCCTCCTGTCGGTGAGTCCTCCATGTTTCGACAGGTATTCTGGGCATTTGGATCTTGCATTGAAGCTTTCTCTCATTGTCGGCCAGTCATTTATATGGATGGAACATTTATGCATGGTAGATATAAAGGGGTAATACTGATTGCCATGGGTGTTGACGCCCATGACAGTATACTTCCGCTTGCATTTGCCGTTGTTGAAAAGGAGGACTGGCCGAACTGGCGTTGGTTCTTATACCTGGTTTGCAAGCATATTATCAAGAGTCGTGAAGTATGCTTGATATCTGATCGTCATTGGGGCATTCTGAAGACTGTAGCTGAAGTTACGTGGTGGCCAAACGTGCATCATCGATATTGCTTGAGACATATGCGAGCAAATTTCTTGAAAAAGCATAGAGGGGAAGGGTTGAAGTATCTATTTTAGAGAGCGGGTAGAGCAACTCAAGATAGAAAATTGAAATCTATCTTAGAGAGTATCCATGGAATTAAGACCGAGGCAATTGCATGGTTTCAGAATTTGGATGCCAAAAAATAGACATTGGCACACGATGGTGGTTACAGGTATGGCATCATGACTACCAACATGTCTGAGGTTTTCAACGGTGTGATGAAGGGAGCTCGTGGAATGCCAATCATAGCAATTGTTGAAATTGCCTTCTACCGTTGTGTGGAGTACTTTCAAGTAAGGCATGGATTTTCAATCAATGCCTTAGGAGGTAATCCTGATAACCCTAACATCAATCCCGTACACCAATTCAGCCAAAAAGTCAATTATCACTACTTGAAGAACACCGCAAAAGGGGCAACACATCAGGTCAGGAGATTCAACAATCACGAAATGGGGGTGCATCAAGTGACAACCGCACGTCAGGGTGATCACGGAGGAAATATACAGATTGTCCGACTTAATGAGCGTACCTGCACATGTGGTATATGGGTTGCCTCTCACATGCCTTGTTCCCATCTTCTTGCTTGTTGTTCTGCACAAAATCTTGATGGTCGAGATTTCATTTCTCGATATTACACCGTTGGGGAATACTACAAGACATGGAAGGGGACATTCGAACCAATCGAGCATGAGGACTATTGGGGTGTGGATGGTTTGGTGCCCAGTTTTTTCCCTAATCCCCTACTTCGACGTTCTGCGAAGTCCGGACGACCTACATCAAGATGCTTCCGTAATTCTATGGACTTTCAAGCAGATAAAAGGAAGACTCTGTGTTCATCATGCCATCAAGAAGGGCACAATCGTCGTAGATGCCCGGACATTAGGGAGTAGCAGAATATTTTTCATGTAATTTATGTTTGGTTTGAATTGGATTCAATTTCACTTGCAGTTTTATTTTATGTTGTTTTCATTAAACTTGAAAAGTTGAATGTAATTTATATTTGAGTTGAATGTAATTTTCAATTTTTAAAAATAACTTTAGTTATTCTAATGAATATTTAAAAATTATAATTGATGAAATTCGTTAGAAAAGTCAGTTAAGAAAAAAAAAGTTAGTTTTTCAGTTAAGGCCCAAGTTTTCCATTTGATATGTTCTAAATTCTATTTATTGCAAAATTTCTGAGTAAAATTGTAGTTTAATTATTTTGTTAGTGCTATTTTAATTTCAGGTTGAAATGGTTGGAAAATTCGGTGACCAATGTGCAACCGTGTAATTGTTGCGGGACGAATCAAAGAATTGCACTAATTGGGCCCAAAATTGGAGCTGGTCAAGGCAAGGCAGCTTGGGCGATCGCCCTTGTCGTTTGGCCGGTCTTCAGCGGCCGCCCTTCCCCAAATGTTCAAGTGAACTCGCTATATGGTGTGGCGATTTTCACTAAACTCGCTACACGGTGTAGCGAGTTTAGTGAAAATCGCCACACCATGTAGCGAGTTCACTTGAACAGGAGCAACCCACAGCAGCACATTCAGCAAACCCACCTGCAAATAATAAACATCCAAACAACCAAAACCTACTCAAACTACAAACCATCAAACCTGTTGTAAACAACCATATTAAACATAACAAACATAAAACATCCAAATAACACTAAAATGAAAATATCAAAATAAAAACTAAACTAATGGTACAAAGTTTCATTACATCCACATAACACTAAACCAAATAACATATACATATACATCTACATAAATGTGTAGTACAAAGTTTCAGTTATTACAAATAAAAAACATCAAAATAAAAACTAAACCAATACTACAAAGTTTCATTACGTAATAATAAAAAAAAAAGTGAACTCGCTACCTATTATCATAGAAAGACGGGGTGAACCTACTCGTCGGATTCCGGTGCCGAGACCCTCTTCTAAGCATCTCTTCCTGCTGTTGAGCAGGGGTAATCTGAGACGGATCGGAGAAGGGGCGAAGCCCTGCTTGTGATATAGGAGTACTCAACCCACTTCCACTCGTATAAAGGCCGAAGCCCATAGTGGATGGTCCAGGGGAAGGGTCTGCCTGGGCACGCCTAATCCCACCCCCCCAGCCACCCCCACTCCCACTCCCTCCGGCACCCCCACTCCCAGTCCCCCCGAAACCCCCGCTCCAACTCCCCCACTGTAACTGTGACTGTGACTGTGACAGTGACATCCATTCATAATTCACCTCGGTCTGGGTCTGTGCTTAAGGCTCTTGCTCAGGCTCGGGCTCGGGCTCATCGTGCAAGTCCATTTCGGGTGGTGGTTCTGCCTGTCCACGATGTCTAACCCGACGTTGTCGAGGTTGTTGTACCCCCTGTACGCGATCTACCGGTGGGGGAGGTGCAGCAGCCTGAAGGCGTTGGAGCTCCCTAACTCCCGTGAACCCGTGTGTAATTCTCGCCCGCATTGAAGCTTGTCTAGGATGCTCTTCCACCTCATTGTTGACATGCAAGTGCTGAAGGGTCTGTACCTGTTTTCATATCAAAAATATATATAAGTTAATAATTGATGGTTTGTTAAAAAAAAAAAAACTAGAAAAAAAAACTTGAAAAATGTAAAAACTTACCATAAACTCTAAGGCAGGGGCAGACGACTGGTATCCATCCCCCTCTATTTGAGTGAGGTGCTGCACAAACTTACACGTTATGTCCCGATACCATACCATATATGGATCGGTGTAAGTCATATCGTGGAAGCCGTACTCCCCGGTGACCAGATGTTCGTGCCGCTGTTCCCATCGTGTAATAAGTGGACGATGGCGGTCACTCCATCTCACCGTACTGTTTCCCCGCCGATCAGAACGGTGCAACTCCGGGCTAGTGTCGCACGGTGCTGGGACAATCTGTCTCAGGCCAAACTGCCTCATAACGCGATCATGCAGATGCCACTCGATCCTCTCAAAGCATATGAGAGGGACCTTCGCCAACCATATGTCCTCACCCTGAGTGCAGTAGGGCGGAGCGTATCTCCCTTCATAAGGCTGCCACACCACGTGAGCCTCGTTTAGCCGGGCCAGCTGATCCCGATAGCCTTGCAGGCTATGTGCAGTAACCTCTCTCAGATCCAGCGATGCCTGGGTCCAGCTGAAATTTCATAAACAGAATAGTTATAAGATTTAGTTCAAAAAAAAACATTAACGACGAGAAAATAACGTATGATATATGTATACCTGCATCCGAGGGGCATGAGCAAGAAGTTCAGCTCTCTGAATCGATAACGGATCTGCGGCCTCACACATCTCAACCGCTCCCAAGCCCAAATCTATATCAAATAAATGTATACTAAATACTATAAATAATGCCGCTAATTTGAAATAAAACTTAAAAACAACAACAGAATGAACATTAAAATGATATAAACATACCTGTAGAACGTTGAGAAATCCTCCGCACTGTCTTGTTCGAGGGTCAGTCGCACTACACAACTCTCGATATAGGAAAGCGAGCGCAGCACTCCCCCAACTGTACTGGCTGACCCTAGAAACATCCCTAAGCAGAGGGAGATAACATAGCTTAACCTTGTTGTTTGTATGATCAGGCATGATCGTAGAACCCAAGGCAAGCAAGATATACACCCGTACGTACTGATCCACAATCTCTGGAGCAGTATCCTCAACGAGGTCACTAAAGTGTGGGAAACGGAAGGTAATCCACCTAAGCTTCAGATTGCTCCTATCTATATCTCCGTCACCAGGGACAGCCCCTAAATACTCATGACAGGCAGCCCGCCAGTCTATATGTGCTGGAAACCCATCATCAGTAACAGCACCCCCATCAATCGGTAACCCGCATATCATGCCGATATTCTCTAGGGTGATCGTCATCTCACCAACCGGGAGATGGAATGTATGGGTCTCCGGACGCCATCTCTCGATCAGAGCCTCCAGCAACGCAAAATCATACTGTACCCTCCCTATATAGTGTACTCCGCTAAATCCGCACTCCGCCAGTCTCAACAATATCACATGAGCTAATTCGCCTGACAAGGCGGCACGATGACTAAAATGGAGGGGGCTAGAAACCTCCCACCCGGCCCAAATATACCTAGCCCTATGGTCCGCATGCCGGGTCAGAACAGAGGCATCGATAGGCCCGGGATCAATGAAAGCTTCCATCTATTTATTTCAATATCAAGGTTGGTTATTGTTCTACGAGGCAAGAAAATAAATAAGAGAATACAAAAGTGTAATTACTAGTACGTGGCATTGTAATCCAAAGTTATCCCACACTTCCAAGAAGTGCCTGTGAGGAAGTTTGGTTTCCAGCCTATATACTAAGTAATACTTCAAGAGTAATCCTCATGCGTTTTGAAAAATAGGATGCAGTTTTTTTTTTTAAAAAAAAGTTTGAACAATAAATCATATTTTAAGGGTTTAGGATAGATCTATCTGATTTAGGGTTTAGGGTTTGGGGTATAAGTATATGAGATTTGGGATGTTGTTATAGGTATATTAATATTTCTTAGAAGTTTAATTTATTTTGTTGTTTTTAGTATTCACACTAATTATACAATTGTTAATATTATAACTGTGTATTATTTTAACAAGTATTATTAATTAAGTCTTTTTTTCAGTAATTAATAATCATTATTATTACTTTTTTTATTACTTAAAAGTCATTTTATATAAGGACGGACAAAAAAGAAATCATTCTACATAAGAAAATTAATTAATAATTTTCTATAAAAAAATTTGTTAATTAGTGAATCATTTTTGAGACGGAGAAAGGTATATAAATCCTAACTTGCAAGTAAACTAATATATTTATACAATGTCATCAAAAAAATAATAAAAAAAATCCTAAATTGCAAGTAAACTAATATAGTTCTACTATTTTTGAGACGGAGGAAGGTATATAAACCCTATATTTAAATACTACAACAATTTGTTAATTAGTGAATCATTTTTCTATAAAAAAATTGTTAATTAGGGAATCATTTTTGAGACGGAGGAGGTATATAAACCCTAAATTGCAAGTAAACTAATATATTAGAACATCATAAAAGATTGAATACAATACAGAAATTTAACAATACAGAAAAATGTATAAAAATATAAAAATATATAAACCCTAAATTGCAAGTAAACTATAAAAATATATTAGAACATCATAAAAGATTGAATACAATACAGAAAAATGTCATCAAAAATAAAATCAAAGTTAAAATGCAATTAGACAATGTCATCAAAATGCAATTAGAACATCATAGAAATAATAAAAAAAAAAATCTAAATTGTAAGTAAATAAATAATAAAATCAAAGTTAAAATTCAATTCAATACAGAAATTTAAACTTACAATTAAAAAAAAGATTGAATTCACTTGGAAAATTCCTTGGTTGGTTAGGTGTTCTTCTCTTCTTCTCCCTTACTCTCCTCTGCGGCTGAACTGATGAAGGAAGAAGGTGTAATTTTTTTTTTGGTTTCCTTTGAATGCAAAATTAAGGTTTGCTCTCTATTCCTTCTTCTTCTTCCTTGGCAATTTTCGGCGGCCTTGGGTCTGGAATTTAGGCTGTTTTTGTTCCTTTGAATGAAGACTGTAAACTGGAAGTGGAAAAGGGGTTTTTAATAACTTGCTACACAGTGTAGCGAGTTTAATTTGGTTTGACCAAACTCGCTACACCGTGTAGCGAGTTTAGGTTAATTAAATGCCCTAATTAATTTTCCAACGGTCAAACTTAATTATCCTAAACTCGCTACACGGTGTAGCGAGTTTTGACCAGACCCAAGTCAAACTCGCTACACGGTGTAGCGAGTTTCAAAAAAATGGACATTCTTGGCAATAGTTTGAACAGTAAGTTATTTTGGTAAATAAAAAAGTAAAAAGTGATTATTTGAGAAAAAATTCTATTTTTAAATACAAAGTCTAAGTATTTTCTTGGTTCCAAAATAAGGATAGTACTATATTTTTAGTAGCAATAGTAAATTTGATTGAATAATGATTATCGAATTATATTATCACAAAATCTTGGGTAGAACAAGTTCTATGCTAGTCCAGCGTAGAACCTGTTTTTAGACCGAACATGTTTTTTAGACCGGACGGTGGTAAACTTGTAAATAATGTGAGACGCCATTTTCCGGTCTAGATTATCAACGCCATTTCCGTTCATTCAATGATTTTCAGTTTTCACCATTTCGTGTTCAAATTCCCTAAAAATTTATCATATTTCAAATCCTACCATCAGTTTGAAGCCATGAGTGGAGAAATTCGGAGCAAACGACGGCACGATGGTAAATTTATCAGTTCAAATTCTCATTTCAAATGCTTGTTTTTAAACCTAGGTTTCGAGATTTTTGAGTTCGATTGTGTATTTTTTTGAGTTCGATTGTGTAATTTTTTTGAGTTCGAATGTGTTCATTTCAGAATATGAAAATACTAATGTGTTCATTTTGGTGTGGCCTTCTCTGTCTTATAATGATGACCACCTGTTCTTTTATAATTTCATGCCTGCTGTTTTATAAATTTATGCCTCTTCATTAGTATTTTCATGCCTGCTGTTTTATAAATGTATGCCCGTTCATTAGTATTTTCATGCCTGCTGTTTTATAATTTTATGTTTGATGTGGCCTTGCCATTGCATTATAATATCTTATTCGTAGTTTAATATATGCCTGCTAAATTGTACTATATTGCCTGTTTTATTTTTAAGGTATGCCTTCTCTGTCTTGTCCTGCCTTACAAAGGCCAAATTGACGACCACCTATTTTTTTGTGCCTGCTCATCCATTGGATTTGCCTGTTCCTAGTGTGATATATGCCTGTCACCATTATATTTTTTTGTTTTTTTGTGACTGCTCATCCATTGATTTTTACTCCTTTGGCTCTAAATTTGGTGTGGCCTTGCCATCTCATTGTACTATCTGATTCGTATTTTGTTATATGCCTGCTAAATTGTATTCTAGTGCCTGTTTGCTTTGTAAGGTATGCCTTCTCTGTCTTGTCCTGCCTTGCAAAGGCCAAATTGACGACCACCTGTTCTTTTATAATTTATGCCTGTTTATTAGTATTTTCATGCCTGCTGTTTTATAAATTTATGCCTGTTAATTATTATTTTCATGCCTGCTGTTTTATAATTTTATGTTTTATGCAGATTCTAGTAAGCGCAAAAGTGATGATGTTGATATTAATGTTGGTAGAAAGAAGAAATCATCAAAATCTGGGGTTGATGATTCTGAGAAACGTTTATTAGAGCATCATTGTACACCATTAAAACTTGTTGAACTTGAGTTAACACCTGTACAGAAAAAAGATGTGGTTTCTATAGGATTTGGTGGTTTATTAGATCTTCAACTCAGCCGATTGCCTCTAGGACTTGTGCATTATCTTGTTGATAGATTTGAGCCTGTTAGCCGTATATAAAGAATTAAAAAGAACAAGTATTGTATTACAACCAAAGATATGTATGATATACTTTGTCTTCCTATGGATTCAAAGAATGATGTGTTTAGGAAGTCTTCAGTTTCAGATTCTGTGTTGAAGGAGCATTATATTCAAACTTTTGGACGTGTAAAAGATGGTCTTACTGCTAATCGTATTAAGGAACGTATAAAGCAGTTAACTGATGGAGGAGATGAGTTTAAGCAGTTGTTTGTGCTGTTTGCTGTTGCTACTGTCCTTGGTCCTGTTGTAACAAAGGCAATTGATATGTCTTTGTTGGGCGTGATTGAAGATGTGAATCAAATTAGAAAGTATGATTGGTGTAAATATGTTCTTGACAAGTTATGTGATGGTGTGACAAGATATAAGAGTCTGAGTAAAGCAAAGTCTTGCAGCGGTTGTGCACTTCTATTGGTTATAGCGTACCTGCATAGATTTCCAATCCAAGGTGATGTAGAACCTATTGAGTTGCCGTTGATTAAACATTGGACTGTTGATAAACTGAAATTAAGGGTTAGTAATGAGTCAAAAATTGGGTGGGGTGTTCGGTCGAAACCTAACGGTTTATTTTATATCCGCAAGCGCACGGGCTATTGTAATATAGCGGGTGCAAGTACGAGTCGATCCCACAGAGACAGGGTTTACTTAAGGGATATTTTTGTCTTTAGAAAATATAGAAAAGATTGGGGGTAGATAAAACTTGTTTTAGAATAATAGAGAGAGCATAAATAGAAAATACTTTTAATTGAAATCTTATAAAACGAAGCATTCTTGGGATTGGAAATCATACGCAAATTCTTATTCATCAAATTGTCATTGTCTTAGAAATAAAAGGTTTTCATAAAAAGCAAGGATGGTATGTTAGGCCTACGCTATTTCGGGCTAAGACAATAGCGTTTGTATTCTTCACTAATTATGTCCTAACTGTTTGAGAAATCCGTTTATGTTTGCCCCCGCCCGTCACAAACGGGCATTCCGGCTTATCTCTAGTGACCATAATTAGTAAGAATCCATTAAGGACGGAAGTCAACATACTTTCCATTAAAGGAACATCCCTAGGCCATTGAACTACTCTCGTGATCAATGAACCTAGTTTCTTTATATGGTTCCGTCAATCGAGATTCTCCGCTAGGTACTTCTCTCAATTGACTGAATCATACAAATTGGATATCGCCAATATGTAAGGCATTTAGAGAATAATATAAAGAGATTGTTTTAGATGAAGAAAGAAGACAAGACTAAACATTTTTAGATGATGAATAAGCATGCTTTTGAGTTTCCAACCCCAAGAATATGGGGATTACTCACAAGCCATTAAATGTATAAGCAATAATAAAAGTTGAGTAAGAAATACTTATGGAAGTAGAAGACAAGTCTGAGAATAATGCTTCACTTTTATTTCCTTCAAAGTAACTCCAAGAACAATGACTTTGATCTTCAAATTCCTTTGGAAAATTGTTATCACAAGTGTTGTACTTTCTATCTATCTAATATCAGTAGTTTCTCTCTAATATTTCGTATCTAAGACTGATCACTAGGGTCCTATTTATAAAAAGGAGGGAACTCTTCAATCGGGTGCAATCAAAAGGTGCCTTTACGTCTGCAGTCGCGTTTTGCACGGCCGCGTCAAGGAAGTTGCACGGCCGTGTGACCCTTGGCGCCAGATTTGAATTTAAGTCTTGACACTTCGCACGGCCGCTCCTGTATAAGCTGCACGGCCGCTCCATAAAATGACACGGCCGCTCCCTCTTCAAGACACGGCCACTCTATAAAAAATGGCCTGAAAAAGGCCAAGTGCACGGCCGCTCCGTCTTTGCTGCACGGCCGCTCCTTCTGAATTTTAGCTTTGTGTGTTTGATTTGGTTGGTGCTTCCCAATGTCTTTTGCCTTGAAGTATCCAAGTATCCTTTTGATAAAAATGAACCTAAAACCTGTCTTTAAATGCAAGAAATATACCAAAAGCGTAAAATCTAGAAAATAAGGAAAAGGAACTAAAAAGTAAATGAAATGAAATGAGAAATGATGTTTTATGCAATAAAAAGTATATAAATCTAAGGATAAATGACTATATAATAGTCACTTATCAAACTCCCCCACACTTAAACCTTTGCTTGTCCCCAAGCAAACTTAGAATGAAATATGGAGAGGGAGAAAAATATGATTGATCCCTCAGAAATAAAGTAGCAAGCCCTTGAATGCCTTGTAGATAATGCCTTTATCTATCTAATCATATTTTGAATACCTTTAAAAATTTATTTTAGGAAGAAATATTTTAGGGATATTTTTAAAGAGATAAAATGCAAGACAATAACCTAATATAGCATATATAGAATTTTGACCAAGTAAAGCATGCTAGAAGGAAGAATCTTCTTGGTAGAAAAAGCTATCACTTTTTAGAGTGATTTTTTTCAGAAAAAATGAATTTTATTTCTTTAAGACATACAAGAGTAGGTATAGACATTTATTCACAATTTAGAAGTTCCGAAGAATTGTATTACATTCTTGAATCACAAGGGTGAAGAATGGGTGATGGTAGTGGAAAAAATCTCGTCAAAGTCAAACAAATTTATCTTATTTTTGTACGTGTTATATTTTTGCAAAAGACCTAAGTTATTTTTGATCCTTTCAAGTAGGAGACATTGTGGTCGCGAGCCCCATGTTCCTAATACTTAGATCAAGAATACTTTTGGATATTATTTCCGTTTTGGCAAGGAAGCATCGTCGCGTGACGCCGTGCCCCGAGTTACTTAGGAGATAATAGGTTTCTTTTTGCTTTTAAGGCTTGGTGACCATTGTCACTCTTTTATTAATAAGATAGAAGTGTTTTACTTTGACTTGATTTGAAAATGGAAGGATGGAATTTATGAAAGGGTGTGATTCAAGGGATGCAAACAAAAAGGTGCTTCTAAAAAGGGAATAAATATCTAATAAAGATAAAAAATGTACAATCTTAAAGGAATATATTCAAAATTTGCATAAATAACCAAGCATAAAAGAATTCCTTCTAATCAAATGTATTTTCCTTGATGAGATTCTATATTGTGCTATACCAACTTATGAGGCTTTCAATTATTTCCTAAGAAGATCCCTTATACTTTTCCTTTTTATAGGTTTCTAAGTGTATAGAAAATATGAGAGGAAAGATAAAGGCATTTATACTAGGGCAAATGGCAAGCATAATGATAATGATTTTTGATCATCATAGGGATTTTTTTTTTTTTTTTATATACTATTATACATGCATAAAAAAAAAAATGCAACTAAGTAAAAATTATACTAGAAAGCGATTAAATCTATCCTAGAAAGCAAGTAAATTTTAAAAACTAGAAAGCGAGAAATAAAGCGAAAAATAAAAGGATAGATTTACCCCCCCACACTTGAAATGAACATTGTCCTCAATGTTTCAAAGAACAATGCCAAATCCCGGGAGGATAAAGGAAAAAAAACTTACAAAAACGGTGGTGGTGGTGGAAAGTTGTCTCAATAGTTTGCCCCATAGTTGTAAATGTCGTCAATCCTTCCTTGGGCATATTGAATACGACCATCTATTTGGCCGAGTTGTTGAAGGATTTGAGCGTTTTGCTCAAGTAGTTGACCTTGTTGGGCAAACATTTGATCGAACCTTTGGTAGAAGTCGGGTGGCAATGGGGCTTGAATCTCTTCTTCTTCTTCTTCTTCTTGGCCTTCTCCTCCAATGGCATTTGGGAATATCCAAGTCTCGGGCTCTCTTATCCGGATGGTGGGGAGATTATTGCTTGGGAGTACAATGTAGGGCGTTTTATCCGCTCCTACTAACCAATTATACTCATTATTCCCCTCACCGAAATGAGTTGCATAGTTCGAAGAGTTGGAATATCCAGTTTTGTTGACCCCCTCACCTCAACCCATTCATTTGGAATTTCAAAATTGAAGTGTTTGGCAAAAAGAGTAACTATTCCTCCCATATGAATTTCTCCATTAAAGGTGGGAGAAACAATGTCACCAATCAACTCAAAGAAGAAATTGCAAAGGTTCATCCTTCTTCGCTCCCAAACAAAACACCATAACACAAACAACTCCTTTCTATTCACGGTTCCCTTATCTTCCCTAGCAAAGATGGTACAAGCGAACATCCTATGTATGAGGCGGAGGGATGGGTGAATGATAGAAGAAGCTTTGGCACTTCGGGAAGTATAGGATGGAAGGCCGGTAATTTGGTTCCAAAAATAGTCTCATTGTATTCAATGGGCATGTCGGGAAAAGACTCCGTTTGGAAAGATAACCCCAAAATTCTACTAATCTCGGCCCGGTCAAATGAAGCTCTCTTCCTCCAAGGCGAAAGTCCAAATGGAATTGATTAAAAACTCTTCCCCGTCACTCTACAATTTTCCTCCACAATTTTCACCTTTAATGTACTTAGAAATTCTAAGGTAAGGCCCTCATAGGTTTTCTCATGCCTCTGAAGGAAGCTATCAGATCTCATTCCCATATAAAGAGTAAGAGCGTCCCCATAAATTCCTAATGCTCTCGGGGCAAGCCTATCGGGAAATTGGGTTGGCCTAATCCTTTTGAACTCAAGGCAACAAAACGTGCCGTCTCCCTTGGAGTTCTAAAATCAATCCCCAAAGTATTGAGAGTAGGATTCAAGTTAGAGGAAGAGCCTTGCTCTTTTCGAGACTTCTTTGTTACTCTCTCTGCAGCCTTCCCTTTCCCTTTGGTAGACATTATCTCAAAACCCGAAAAATTGAAAGACAAGAGAGGTGAAGGAGTTCTTACCCGAAGAAATTCTTGAGTAAACCCGAAATCTTTGATGCACAGCCAAAAATGTCCAAGAGCTTCCTCCTTAACCTTAATCTTGAGCAATCCCTTCGAATTTTATGAAATGGGTGAAGGGTTTTGGTATTTTCGGAATTGGGGTTTTAGGAGGGTTTTTGGACTGATTTTGGTGGTGGAGGAGGGATTTACTGAGGAACTTAGGAGGATTGAGGGTTGAATTGTGAGTAAAAATGGTGGAGAAGTGGGTATTTAAAGTGGATGGGGCGGAGGTTTTGAGGGAGAGAGGTTGAAGATGAAGTAAATGAGGGAGGAGGGGAAAAGCTGCGTCTTTTGACTGGAACGACGCAACTCCCCAGACGTTTTGCACGGCCGTGTCAAGGATTTTGCACGGCCGTGTCCCTTTTTCTGAGTCAACACGTTCCAACTCGATATGAACTGCACGGCCGCTCCAAGAAGAGCTGCACGGCCGTGCGAACTAAACTTCACCATTTTTAAATTTTTTTTTTCCTATAAAATAAAGTTAGCACAAACAAATATAAAAACTAAAATAAAAATAAAATGAAAATAAGACACAAATAATCCATCGGTTACCATCCCGATGATGCTTGTTTTAGGTCCTTAGCTTGACCCCTTCCCGGTAGTAGGAGATGCATGATATTTGGTTGGCCTTTTGTCATTGACAACTTGCCATTGCAATCCTTCCGGGGTAATAAGTATCTTCTGCGGTAGACATTTCTTCCATCCCGATTTCTTGGGTAGAACAAGTGACCTATAGTCTTTGCACTTTCGGAAACTCGAAGTGACCTCCGTCTTTGTTCTTTTTGACTTTTTCACTGCATTGTTAGTTTTGGGACATGCAGAAATATCTAAAATATCATTACAAATCAAAGGTTCAATATTTATGGGATCATTTTTTATTTCTTCCTTTGATTTTGTTTCCTCACCCATTAAATCTTCTTCACTTGGAATCCAATTTTCTTCGCTAGGGGTGTAGGTCTCTTCAATTGGGGTCCAATCTTCTTTATTAGGAGTATAGGCCTCTAGATAGGGATCTTCGAGAACTGGCCTATGCATACTAAATTCGACCCTTTCTTTCCCTATATTTAGGGAAAATGTGCCATTTTTCACATCTATAATTGCCCCCGCAGTGGCAAGAAATGGCCTTCCTAAAATGACGGGAATATAATGGTCTTCCGCCATATCTAAGATAACAAAGTCGACAGGGATGATTAAATTCCCTACTCGACAAGGCAAATTTTCCATAATACCAACGGGGTATTGAACGGATCGGTCTGCCAATTGGAGAGTTATGGTTGTGGGTCTGAGTTCCCCTATACCAAGCTTCTCGCTAACCGATAATGGCATTATACTGACGCTTGCTCCTAAGTCAAGGACAGCGTTATCTATGTTTATTCTGCCAACACAACAAGGAATGGTGAATGTACCTGGATCCTTTAATTTTGGAGGGTCTTTATTTTGCAAAACGGCGCTTACCTCCTCTGCTAACATAACATTCTCATTTTCTTCTAGCCTTTCTTTTTCAAAAATTAACTTTTTTAAAGGTTTAACGGCTAAAGGCATATCTTCATCTTTTCTAAAATAAGGAATGTTAACATTAATGGCATCTAGGTTATCAAGGAATTCATCATAATCCTTGCCTTTTTCTCTAGGGATTACGTCCCCAAACTAGTCTCAATCATCGGAGGGATTGGACTATGATTATTTCTAGGGCATTTATTTTTCTTTTCTTGCTCATCCCTAGTTTTTACTACATTAACTTGCTCATTTGGCCTTTGAGGTTGACCGGGAAGACTCCCTTGTGGTCTATTCAATGGGGTAGCCTGTTGAGCTTGTTGGGTTTCTAGCATCTTATTATGCGCTGCCAAGTTATCAAACCTAGCATTTAGCAATTTAAAACATTCCCTAAATTCATTATTGATCTTTTCTTGGGAATTTTTATTTTCTACTACAAAATCCATTATAAGATCTAATTTAGACTTAGGGGGGAAGGTACTTGCATTGTTGTTGAAATTCTTAGGTGCAAATCCCGGAGGTTGTGTAGATGATTGCGGGTTAAGAACGTTGTTATTCTTGTAGGAAAAATTGGGGTGATTCCTCCACTCGGGATTGTATGTATTAGAATACATCCCCCCTTTTTGCCCAAAAGAATTAACGAAGTTCACTTGATCGTTAGAAGTAACGTCAAGTAACTCACAGTTATCCGTACTATGTGAGTTAGACCCACATAGTTCGCATAACACATTTACACTAGCAATGGGATTGACATTAAGATTTTCAAATTTTTTCAAAAGCATATCAACTTTAGAGGAGAGAAGAGTAACTGCATCAACATTATATTTACCGGGCGTACCTTGTTGCTGCTCCCTCTCGTTTGACCATTGGTAATGGTTCAATGCAATGTTTTCGATAAGGTCGTACGCCTCATCGACTCCTTTGTTCATCAATGCTCCTCCTGCAGCGGCATCAATGGTCTCTCTTGTTTTAAAAATGAGACCGTTGTAGAAGGTGTGAACAATCAACCACTTTTCAAGCCCGTGGTGGGGGCACATTCTGAGAAGTTCCTTGAACCGTTCCCATGCGTCATACAAAGTCTCACTATCTGTTTGACAGAAGTTAGTGATCTTTGTTCGTATCTGGGCAGTCTTGCTTGGTGGGAAAAATCGACCAAGGAATGCTTCTTGAATTTGGTCCCATGTTGTTAATGAATTCTGGGGGACCGAATTCAACCATTGTTTCGCCTTATCCTTGAGAGAAAATGGAAAAAGGCGCATCCGGATTGCTTCCACCGTAACACCTTGAATACGTGTGGTATCACAATATTCAAGGAATGTTTGGATGTGTAGATGGGGATCTTCGAAGGCAGTGCCGCTGTATTGGTTATTCATAACCATGTGCAATAATTGCGGCTTTATCTCGAAGTTTGCCGCTCCGGCATTCGGCACAACAATAGGGGATCTAGTTCCCGGGGTACTTGGGTTAACAAAGTCCCGTAGGGTCCTAGCAGGTGTTTGCGGTTCTCCGTCCATGTGTTTTTGTAGAGTTTCTCTAAATCTTCTTAATCTTTCGTGAAAGCTTCTTTCGGGTTCCGGATCAAAGTTGTCAACAAATGTCCGAGACCGTTTCATAAACTACAAGAAAAACACTTGAAGAAAAATTAAACGTAATGTATTTATAGGACAAGAAAGCAAAATAGTAAAAATAAAACAAAAACTAAAAATTTGTAGTAAAGACAAAAATAAAAAGTAAACCGTTGTCCCCGGCAACGGCGCCAAAAACTTGTTCGGTCGAAACCTAACGGTTTATTTTATATCCGCAAGCGCACGGGCTATTGTAATATAGCGGGTGCAAGTACGAGTCGATCCCACAGAGACAGGGTTTACTTAAGGGATATTTTTGTCTTTAGAAAATATAGAAAAGATTGGGGGTAGATAAAACTTGTTTTAGAATAATAGAGAGAGCATAAATAGAAAATACTTTTAATTGAAATCTTATAAAACGAAGCATTCTTGGGATTGGAAATCATACGCAAATTCTTATTCATCAAATTGTCATTGTCTTAGAAATAAAAGGTTTTCATAAAAAGCAAGGATGGTATGTTAGGCCTACGCTATTTCGGGCTAAGACAATAGCGTTTGTATTCTTCACTAATTATGTCCTAACTGTTTGAGAAATCCGTTTATGTTTGCCCCCGCCCGTCACAAACGGGCATTCCGGCTTATCTCTAGCTGACCATAATTAGTAAGAATCCATTAAGGACGGAAGTCAACATACTTTCCATTAAAGGAACATCCCTAGGCCATTGAACTACTCTCGTGATCAATGAACCTAGTTTCTTTATATGGTTCCGTCAATCGAGATTCTCCGCTAGGTACTTCTCTCAATTTGATCGAATCATACAAATTGGATATCGCCAATATGTAAGGCATTTAGAGAATAATATAAAGAGATTGTTTTAGATGAAGAAAGAAGACAAGACTAAACATTTTTAGATGATGAATAAGCATGCTTTTGAGTTTCCAACCCCAAGAATATGGGGGATTACTCACAAGCCATTAAATGTATAAGCAATAATAAAAGTTGAGTAAGAAATACTTATGGAAGTAGAAGACAAGTGCTGAGAATAATGCTTCACTTTTATTTCCTTCAAAGTAACTCCAAGAACAATGACTTTGATCTTCAAATTCCTTTGGAAAATTGTTATCACAAGTGTTGTACTTTCTATCTATCTAATATCAGTAGTTTCTCTCTAATATTTCGTATCTAAGACTGATCACTAGGGTCCTATTTATAAAAAGGAGGGAACTCTTCAATCGGGTGCAATCAAAAGGTGCCTTTACGTCTGCAGTCGCGTTTTGCACGGCCGCGTCAAGGAAGTTGCACGGCCGTGTGACCCTTGGCGCCAGATTTGAATTTAAGTCTTGACACTTCGCACGGCCGCTCCTGTATAAGCTGCACGGCCGCTCCATAAAATGACACGGCCGCTCCCTCTTCAAGACACGGCCACTCTATAAAAAATGGCCTGAAAAAGGCCAAGTGCACGGCCGCTCCGTCTTTGCTGCACGGCCGCTCCTTCTGAATTTTAGCTTTGTGTGTTTGATTTGGTTGGTGCTTCCCAATGTCTTTTGCCTTGAAGTATCCAAGTATCCTTTTGATAAAAATGAACCTAAAACCTGTCTTTAAATGCAAGAAATATACCAAAAGCGTAAAATCTAGAAAATAAGGAAAAGGAACTAAAAAGTAAATGAAATGAAATGAGAAATGATGTTTTATGCAATAAAAAGTATATAAATCTAAGGATAAATGACTATATAATAGTAACTTATCATGGGGCAGTTAATCATGTTGGAAAATGTTTACCCTATTAGCAAATGTTGTGGTGATGCAGAAGGTGATGGAGGTGTTGATAATATGGTTTTGGAAATTGAGGCTGCACCTTTGATTGATGGTGAAGGTGTTACAGAAGACAATGACAAAGTAAGTGCCTTCTCCTTCCTTTATATTATGCCTGTTGTTTAATATTTTATTGCTTGGTTATTCATTTGTTTTTTCTATTAATTTTTTCTTGTAGTGTGCATTCTTTTTCATATTATAATGCCTGTTTGTTCAAAATATTATATCTGCTCATGAATTTGAGAATGCCTGTTATGAAATATGAGTTATGCCTACTTGACTGGTGGCCTTTCCTTGGCCATGATTGTATAAAAAATAAAGCTGAAAATGAACTGCCTTGGGTACACATAAAATATGCCTGCTCATGAATTTGAGAATGCCTGTTCATGAATTTGTGAATGCCTGCTCATGAATTTGAATTTGAGAATGCCTGCTCATGAATTTGTGAATGCCTGCTCTTGAATTTCATACTGGTTATTCATTTGTTTTTTCTGTTAATTTTTTTCTTGTAGGCTCTTAGACAATCATGGAATATTCTTGAACAAGATATAAAAACTGCTATAATTAACCATATATCAAGGGTTACTTCTATTCAAAAGTCAAAGGCAAAGGATAATCAGAATGAGCATGAGAAGGAGGAGGAGGCTGATGTTGATAATGATATTTTTGACAAGGACTTTTTTGAAATGGATCAGTGGGGAAGTCAAGAGTACATGATGGTTGATACTCTTATTAAGAATGTTATGGAGAAAAATAAGAAAGGACCATTGCCTTCTTTTGAGATTTTGTCATCACAAGATTTTTATTCTTCTGGAAAGGAAAATGATGATCCAGATATTGAGGGAAATGAAAGACAACAAGTTGCACATCAAGCAACTAAAATGGATCAGTTTTTTGAGGGAAATGAAAGAGAACAAGAAGTTGCACATCAAGCAACTGAGGGCCAATATACTAAGCATCAAGAACCTATTCTGCATAATATTGATAGAATGGAGTATCAACGTTTAGATGTGCAAGCTAATCAACAAATCAGTGTTGGTCCTGTTACTACTCTTTCTATAATCCCTGAAACTGATGAACAAGAAGATTGTGAAGGAAATTCAAATAAAGATGAAGGAAATACAACTGAATATAAGGCGCTGGATAATTTAGTTGATACAATTTCCAAGGATGCGTCACTGGATAATTTAGTTGATAAAAGCAAGGATGCGCCACTTCACTATGTTTCATACAACTATGATATGGGGTGTAGTTTGGATTGTGGAAATCCTAATGTTGATATTCCGTATTGTTCAGAGTTTATGCGGAGTCACACGAAACTAATGCATAGTATGAAGGAGATGAGGAAAGATCTTATTGACTTTTGTTTCTCAAAGGCATTTTCTGACAATGATAAAGGGTAAGTTTTTATGCTAAATGTAAAAAGTTTGTTTTGGTTCCATTAAGAGGTTTATGTTTTTATTCACGTTGTTAGTCAAATATATGTTTAGATTTAGAATTGCTTAATCCCAATCACAACAAGCATTATTGTGGACCCCTAATTTTAATTAGACCAAATATAATTTTTCTATGTATCATAGGTTCCCTTAGTGCTAGTGCCAGTGTTTTTAATATGTAATTTTCTCAAGATATGTTTGAAGACTTGAAGATTTCCCCATCAGCTTGTGAGCTTACTTGGTTTAAAGGTGCCTAACCGGTTGACCACTCAACCGGTAAGTAAGCCCAACCGGTCCATCCATCTTACCTGGCCAGTGTCCCTCACCGGTTCCCTCATTCTCCCTCACCGGTTATGGCTTACCCAGCAAGCTTCTTTCAGCAGCTAACCGAAGCATTAATTGTCCCCAACTACCCAGCCATCAACTTTAGCTGAAGTTGGTAAAGCAAGCATTCTGAAAAGACATCTCTGCAACATGTCAGTACCTTCTTGAGAAATGTCAAAGTAACTAGTACTCACATCGCCCCAACTACTCAATGGAAATCCTCTCTATCCAATCTCAGGCATTTAATGTAAAGATACTCCCATTAAATGTCTGTCAGTTCAAGTCATCATTTCAACCTCTTCAAAGACAACGGCTCCTTTTTGAAGTTCACTATAAATAGCTTCCCCAGAGCATTGAAGATGGTTGGTGCATTTAAGATCCTTGAGAGTGAGCTGCCAAGAACTACCAACCTGTAAATTCCCTAGTTCAAGGCATTCAATACAAGTCCCCTCTTTCACTAGACATCTATGTATGACATATATACTGAGCACCTCAATCAATACTGTTGTGTTCCTCCATTAGATTACTTATGAAACACATTGATTGATTCACACACAACACCCTAGAGAAATCAGCTCAACTTGTGAGAACATCTCTAGAAAACACCAGGTCTTTATTGTAGCACGATCCATTAGTGGTCACCTTTATTTTAGCAACCTTCAATCATTGGCTTGCAACTTGTAATAGGTAGGATCCATTAATAGCAGTGCACTTTCACAAATCCAAGTTCTGACCAAACTTGGTAGAGGACGTAGCAGTTATTTAACACTGTGAACCTCTTCAAACAATGTGTCATTTCTTTGTGTGCTTGTTTATTTCTTGTGTAGTTGTAACTGGTTGATAATTTCTCAACCGGTCACAACCTATTGATTCTTGTTACTGCTTATTTGTTTGTCTTACTTGGAAATGAAATTTGTCCTTGTTGCATGAGATTTTAACTTGCCGTTTGAAACAATTTACCTTACCGATTTGCAAACCTCTCTAACCGATACTCCGCTGTGCAAACCTTTCATCACCGGTTAGTTAGAGTGTAACTTAATATTTTTAAAGATCAAAAGAGTTTTTAGTAAAAAGTTTTAACAGGCTATTCACCCCCCCTCTAGCCTGATTCCTACCATTTAGGACCTAACAATTGGTATCAGAGCTAGCAATTTTCAAAAACTATTTTTCCAAACTTAACCGCTTGAATTGCCAATTCCAAGATGGCAGGAAAACTCATGCAAACATGGAACATGGCGACTATTCCCATGTTGAACGAAAAAGAATTTCCAGTCTGGAAAAACATAATCGTGTGGTACTTGGACTCAATAGATGATAGGTTAACCACTGTAGTCAGAGATGGTCCCATGACACCCCTAAAAATCAATCTGGCAACTAGAGCACCCAAAACTCCTCTCATGGATCATGCCGATAGATCATCTGAACAAGATTTTGAGGTTTATGAAACTTATGTTCCAAAACCACCTGAAGAGTGGACCGAGGATGACAAAATTTGTGATTCCTTGGACAGAAAAGCTTTACACATATTAACCTCAGGCCTTGATGACAGACTGTACAAACAAGTACAATGCTATGAGACCGCTCAACAAGTGTGGCAGAGTCTGCTCAGATATTTTGAAGGGGATCAAGTGGCCAAGGACAACAGACTCTACAAAAGTGTTGCAGAATTCGAGTCCTTCAAGAAGAACCCAAATGAGACGTTAACGGAAACGTACGATCGTTTCTGCGAAGTGAGTAATTCTTGTGCATCTTTAGGTAGAGTTTACACTATGAAAGACTTAAACAGGAGATTCCTCAAATCTCTTGGAGATTTGTGGCATGTCAAGGTCGCTATTTTGAAAGAATGCCGAGATTTGAACACTACTCATAATCAGAACATTGTGTCTACTTTGTTTCTATATGAGGAAGAGCTCAACCGGCTGAGTGGAGTTCAAAAACAGTTTAAAAACTTATCTCTGCCAGCTCAGACCGAGATCTTCCCTGGTTCTTCTATGCTAAATAGCCAACCCACCAATGACTCTCCCTCAATATCTCAGCCTCAACTAGTTCAAGCCAATACCTCATCTAGTATGCCTTTTGTGGAAGAAGATGAATTTGCTTCCTTCGCTAGAAACTATAGAAAGTTCAAGGATTTTAAAAGATCCCAACAATCCCATAGCAAACACTTTCAACCTAAATCCTCATCATTCCAAAGATCTGGAAACTTTCAAAGAAAAGGCCAAACCTCAACCTCAACCGATGGTAAGAATGCCCAAGGTGAGCTTGTGTGTTATAACTGTAGAAAACCCGGTCGTTTTGCTTCCAAATGTCCTTAACCAAAATATGAATTTCTGAGGAAGAAACAATTTAAGAAAAACCATAGATCTAAGAGTTTAGTTGCCGAGGATGGAACCGAAAAGGCTATGCCAGTCTGGTTTGAGACTGATTCTGAAAATGAGGATGCTGACATAGATGAAGATGCTGATGTTAGTTTTGTTGCTATTGATGGAACTGATGACAAACCCATCTCCTTGCAGTCACCTATCTTTAGACACCCCAATTCCAATGAACAATCATCTTACAATGACCAGACCCAACCTATGAGATCTCCCTTCACCTACTTTGATGATCCTATTCCCAAGGCAGATAGCCCTTACAATTTCAAAATCCAAAACATAGGTGGATCCCTCTACTAGACGTGACCACGGTTAATTAACCGCGGTTAACCGGTTAATAACCGGCGGTTAACGAAGGTTAAAATCATTAATCGGACTTAACCGTTAAGTCACGGTTACGGTTAACCGGTTAACGGTTAATCCGGTTAACCCGGTTAACCCGGTTAATAAACGGTTAATTATTTTTTTTATTTTTTTTTCAAGAATGTCAGATTTTTATCTAAAGTTAAAAAAAAATAACTTTTTAATAGTTTTTTGAATAAAAAGTTAAGTTTTTAACACTTTTTGAAAAAACAGTTAAATATTACGGTTTACATTAAATATGTAACCGTATATGAACTGTTTTTTTTTTTTTTTTTTTTGGATAAATAAAACTATTTTAAATAGTTGTTAAGACTAATATTTTTTGCAAAAAGTTATAGAAAAATAGGTATGAATTTTTAAAGAAATGAAAACTTAACGGATTTAAAAGAAACGGAAGTATATAAAGAGAAAACTTAACTTTTTTGAATAACCGACGGTTAATTAACGGTTAAGTTAACCGGTTAATTAACCGGCGGTTAACCGGAGTAAAAATTTCTTAACCTTTGTTAACCTCGGTTACACGGTTATCGGTTAGGCGGTTAAGGCGGTTAGACGGTTAACGGTTTAGGCGGTTAAAATCCGGTTATTAACCTTACGGTTAGCCGGTTAACGCTTAACTTTGGACACGTCTACCCTCTACGGTCAGTGTAAAACCTTGCCCACTCTCAGACCGCTGATGCAACCGATTCAACAGACCTACCAAGCTCAAGCCTTACCGATTTCCTCTCATCAATCGATGCTTGAGCCCCAACCGATTCAATTCTTAAAGACCCTAACCGAGCCAAGTCCTCAACCGATATCATCCCTACCTAATTTTGATCCTAACTTCGAACCATCATCCTCAACCTCTCAGCCTACCATTGACCCTATGCCAAATATGTCAAAGTCTGAAATGGCAGAGGTGATGAATGAGCTCTTCTCAGATTTGAAAAATTAAATGAAGCTCACAAAGTTATGGCTGCTAATTTTAAAAAGATCACAACTGAAAATGACTCTTTAAGAGCTGAAATAAAAGTTTTGAAAGAAAGTAAGCTAGAGTCTGATCAGTTGAAGAAAGATAATCAAGGACTCATTGAGAGACTAAATATCTGTGTTAGTCAAGTTGCTGATCTTGTGTCAAGAAATAATTCTCTTTCAAAAACTATTGACACCTTTTCAAAATCACGAGCTGCTGTGGAGACTATCATACAAGATCAGTTGTCTCCTAACAGAGATCTATCAGGCATAAGCTTTACCTCCAGCAGCCATGACAACAACAGCAAAGACAAACTATTTACAAAGTCTATTACTGAGAACTTGATGGGCAAATTTGATGATGCTCAATCCAACCTGCTTAAGAAAGAGTTAACTAGACCTTTCAGTGCTGTCCCACACACCTATCCCAAGGTGCAGGAACAGATGAAGGCCACAATTGACAAGAACAAATCCCAATGGACCGAGGTAGCTGATCCTGAGCTAGGACAATATGTCCCACTCAGTGATGGTGACAACAAAGTTAGAATTAAAATTGCTGGTCAAGTTGCAGGTCAGGAAACCTCAACCGGCAAGGTAGCCGTCACTGGTAAGGGTCTGACCGGTCAGACAATCGTCACCGGTCACCTAACCGGTAAAGGTCCCTCAGCCAATAAAGGTATTCCTAAACCTATGCAACCTGCCAACAAAGGTAAATCCATCACCTTCGTCCCCAAAGGATCTGTTTCTGCTCAATCATTGAACCCTTCTGAAGTATTGGCTAAATTGAACATCAACTCATCTAAGCCCTCACAACCATCTTCTAATAAATGTATAAACTATGGTTTTATCGGTCACAAGGCTTACAAATGCCTCTTGAAGCACCTATCTGGATCCACTGAGTCTAAAAGCTCAGGTGGTAGCCAGATATGGCTGCCAAAGAGGAACTAACTCTTTAGACCCAAAAGAATAAGGGAGACCATAAGCTTATTGTTTCATTTCAGGAATGCTTTATGGCCTCAACCGATGCCGGTAAGGATGTTTGGATTATGGACAGTGGATGCTCTAGGCATATGACTGGACATGCCGATCTCCTAACCGACCTTGAAGAAGCATCTGGTCCTCCAGTTGTCTTTGGTGACAACGTAAAGGGTAAAATCATTGGTCGAGGATCCATCATAAGAGATACAGTTACTGTACAGAAGGTATCTTTGGTGGATGGTCTGAAACACAACCTTCTCTCTATATCACAATTCTGTGATAAATGTATGCATTGTATTTTCAATTCTTCCAACTGTTATGTGAAAAACATTGCTACAGGTGAAACCTTTCTCACTGGATATCGAAAAGGTAAAGTTTATGCAATAGATTTAAATAATGTTTCAAATGTTACTAATGTTTGTTTTGTAGCTAAGAACATCAGTGAGAATTCCTGGCTATGGCACAAGAGACTTAGTCACTTGAATTTCAAATACCTATCCAAGCTGGCTAATAAAAATCTAGTTGTCGGCTTACCTCAAGTGTCTGCTGATCATGGAAGGAAATGCAGAGCCTGTCAGTTAGGAAAGCAACATAAAGAATTATTCCATAGCAAGCCTTGCATGTCCACTTCTAGGTGCCTCCAGTTGCTACATATGGATCTGTTTGGTCCCACAACAACTGTCAGTTTAGGGGGTAGCAGATATGCTTTGGTTGTGGTAGACGATTACTCAAGATATACCTGGGTGAAAACCTTTGCTTCAAAAGATGATACTTATGAAGTTGCCACCAGATTATTCCGTCTACTTCAAACCCAAAAGGAATGTGACATCATCAGTATGAGATCAAATAATGGAACAGAGTTCAAAAATAATGAAATCGCTCAGTACTGTGATGATCACGGAATAGATCACAATTTCTCAGCTGCTGGAACAGCGCAACAAAATGGTGTAGTTGAGAGAAAGAACAGAACCTTGATCGAAGCTGGAAAAATAATGATATCCGAAGCTAGGCTTCCCAAGTATTTTTGGGTCGAAGCTATCCATACAACATGCTTTACCCAGAACCGATCATTAGTCAACAAATTTCACAACAAGACCCCTTATGAGCTTTAGCGTGGCAGAATTCCCAACATTGGTTTCTTCAAGATTTTTGGCTGCAAATGCTATGTACTTTACAACGGTAAAGAGCGAAGAGGTAAATTTGATGAAAAAGCTGATGAAGGTATCTTTGTTGGCTACGCCAAGCACAGTAAGGCATTTAGAGTTTTTAATAAACGTTTGTTGAAAATCGTTGAATCTGTTCATGTTACTTTTGATGAATTTGATTTGCTAGAGTCTGATAAGGCTCCAAATAGTACTGATAATTCTGGTGTGTTTGAGATAGGTGAATCCAGCAATCAAAATTCCAATCAATCCACCAGTATCAATTAATGCAAATCAACCTCCAGCTCAGCCTTCAGCCTCTAGTGGTGTAACCTGTAGAGACCTAGTTGATGACTCCTTCTTTCCTCAATCGGTTAGATAACCCAATGGTCAAACTCCCTTAACCGATCAACAACCAGCTAGTCCTCATGTTACCATTCCTAATTCACCAAAGTTGAACCAATTTCAAACATCAACTTACCGTTTCCCTTTTCACTAACCGATCACCATCAGTCAGCATCACCCCCTCCTAACCGATCTCCCCAACCGGTCACACCTTCTTCAGCCGATTCTACTCCTCCAATAGAAACCTTAAGACAAGAATCGGTCAGGCAAAACCTTCCTAGGGAAGTGAGAACAGTTAGAGATCATCCTTTGGAAAATGTGATTGGTGATGTCTTTGGTCCAAGAATGACTAGAGGCCAGTTAAGAAGCATGAAGGAACAACATGGACTATTTTCCTCTGCTATGGTCTCAAATATAGAATCAAAGAAGACTGAAGAAGCACTTGATGACCCCAGTTGGATAGAAGCTATGCAAGAAGAGCTTAACCAGTTTGATAGATGCAAAGTATGGGAATTAGTGCCTAGACCCAGTGATCAAAGAGTAATTGGAACGAAATGGGTTTATAGAAATAAATTGGATGAGTCTGGAAAAATTACAAGGAACAAGGCTAGATTAGTGGCTAAAGGGTATAGATAAGAAGAAGGCATAGATTATGATGAGACCTTTGCCCCCGTAGCTAGACTAGAAGTCATTAGGTTATTTCTTGCCTATGCAGCCTACAAAGAGTTTAAGTTATATTAAATGGACGTGACAAGTGCATTTCTCAATGGGGAACTTCAAGAGCTTGTATATGTAGAACAACCTTCAGTATTTGAAGATTTCAAGAAGCCTAATCATGTCTACAAATTGAATAAAGCTTTGTATGACCTCAAGCAAGCACCTCGAGCATGGTATGAAACTCTCTCCAAATTCCTACTTAGTGAGAAGTTCGAACGAGGTAAAATCGATACCACTTTATTTATTGCAAAGCATAATGGTCATTCATTGTTAGTTCAAATATATGTTGATGACATTATTTTTGGATCTACTAACGAAAAATTATGCAAGAGATTTGATTATGCAGAGCAAATTTGAGATGAGCATGATGGGTGAGCTAACCTTTTTCCTTGGAATTCAAGTCAAGCAAACCCAAGAAGGTATTTTCATCAATCAATCCAAATACACCAAAGATCTAATCAAGAAATTTGGTCTTGATTCTGCTCATCCTCAAAGCACTCCAATGGCTACCAATGTACACCTAGATAAAGATGAGTCCGGTAAGAAAGTAGATATGACACTCTACCGAGGTATGATAGGATCTCTACTTTACTTAACCGCCACTAGGCCAGATATCATGTTTGCCGTATGTGTATGTGCTAGATTTCAAGCTGATCCTAGAGAATCTTATTTACAAGCTGTTAAAAGAATTATTAGATATCTTGTGGGAACTGCCAACTTAGATTTCTGGTATCCAAAAGATTCATCATTTACACTAATTGGCTATTCAGATGCTGATTTTGCAGCTTGTAGGGTCACCAGGAAAAGTACCAGTGAAACTTGTCAATTTCTAGGTAACTGATTGGTTTCCTGATCGTGCAAGAAACAAGCATCAATTTCCACTTCTACGACTCAGGCTGAGTACATAGCTGCTGGGAGTTGCTGTTCACAAATTCTATGGATGAAGCAACAACTGGTGGACTATGAAATACCCTAAGAAGTGTGTCCTATCTATTGTGATAACACCTCAGCCATTTCAGTCCCCAACAATCCTGTGATGCACTCAAAGACTAAGCACATAGATATCAAATACCACTTCCTCAAGGATCACGTTGAAAAGGGTAACATCGTTCTTCTAAAAGTACATACTGATTATCAGTTAGCTGATTTTGTTAAAACCCTTAGATATTAAAAGATTTGAATTCCTTAGAGGAGAACTAGGCATGATTGATATTCGTTAATATATTGTGCTAACTTTGCTATCTGTGTAAGCTATCAACTGAGATCAAGGTGGTCCCTCATATACCTTTTCTAACTGGTGCTCCACTACCAGTTTCCCTGACCGGTAAGGCAACAATCCCCTAATCGACACCTCTAACCAGTCCCCTAACCGACATCCTTAACCGGTAAGTGGTGTCCCTAACCGATGGTCCCTAACCGATGCAAGTTCTCTCTAACCGATCATTGCGCCTGACCGGTCAGCCACCTTACCATCCACTTACTTATCGACGAACTGCGGCCGGATCGAAATTTTCAATCCGTTTTTAACCGGCTCGTTTGTCATCATTACCCTGCTGTCACATCAGTCTGCTCAAGCTGTATCAGTCTGACATCGCCTTACATGTTCCCTATGTTTCTCTTTCAAGATATAGATCAATTTTAAATAATTGATCAAAAAGGTAATCTCTGTATCATTCTTATTTATCGAAAATGTTATCTTTTTGTTCTTTATTACATTTTAGTATAACTGCCGCACACACGTTCCTATTTTCATGCCACATCTTTAAAATCGTGAATTAAATTTGTTAATTTATGTGCATGCCAGTTAAAAACGTTTGAACTACCTTTTGTTTTAACCAACACATCCCTTCATCTTCCCTCCTTCCCTAACCTTATAAAATGATTTCAAAACAAACATTCACACTTTCTGGATTCTCTCTTTGTCGCTCTCTGCAAACAAGCAATCGGCAAGAAACTTCCCCAATATTCATCTTCTTCATCTGTGTTACTCTCTAACTCTCAAAATCTCTGGTACTTCTTCTCAAATTCAAACTCCTTTAATATTTGAAGATACCCAGTTTTCTTAAAACTCTAAAGTCATTTAACAGCATCCAAAAGTATATAATGTAAAGATTTCTTTGATTCTAACTTAAACTGTTGGTTTGTTGTTCATTTGATTCACAGATGGCTCCTGCAATCAAGAAAGACATTTATGGAGGTTACATTCTCTCCAGCTTCTTTGAATCCGAAGAAGGCCGAGCCCTTGAAGCTCTATTTGTTGCTGCCGGAGTAATTCCTTTCTTGATGCCGGAGGGGAATGAGGATATCTTCTATGAGATGGTCGATGAGATGTTCGATAATGGTGTTTTGGATGAGAATGATAACATTATCTCTACTGCTGCTGGCGTCCCTATTACCTTCAGCCCTGCTACCATTGCTGCTGCCTTTCCTGATCTTTCTTCCACCGGTTCATCTTCAATCTTGATGAATGATATGATTGCTGCTTGGACCAAAATTCGTGGAACTGATCCATTCGTAACCGGTGAGGCAAACAAAAAGGCAGAATTTGATGCTGTGTATTACGCCCTTGTCGAGGTTGCTGACTGATGCTTCATCTGCCGGTCAGGCTCCCATCATTGCATCACCATGATAAAATAGGAAGCCATTGCAGCCATCATTCTTGGAGATGAGTTTAACTGGTGCTCATTCCTTTACCGGATCATTCTCATTGCCTTCAAGAAATATCAAAAGGAGAAAACCTCTTCCAAGCCAAACAAAGCCAAACCATGTCACTATCTGTTGATTAGCCGGGCCCTGAGGAAAATCCCAGCCGTCCTTCAATCCTCAAAAAATGAACCAAAGTATCCTCAATCCTTTTGTAAAGCATTTGACAAGTTTGACATGACCAGAATTATCAAGGAAGCAAAGCCCTCAACCTGTAAGCCAACCGGTAAGACAGTTGACAAGCCAACTGGTAAGTCTATCGGCAAGCCAACCAGTATGAAAGCTCAACCTAAGAAAATCTCTAGCCGACCAAAGGTCATTCAATCAACCTCAACCTCAGCTGCTCCCAAGCCTACCTTACCGGTTAAAAGAAAACTCGTTGATGAATCTTCCTCTGATGATGACAATCAACCAATTGCAACCATCCTTTCCCCTAGCCGTCAAAAACAAACTGCTAGAAAGTCTGCTCCTCCACCTACCAAACCTACCAAAAGGACCAAGCCTACTCAAAAATCATCCTACCAGTTAGCTAGAGAAAATGCAGAACGGAAAAGGAGGATAGAAACTGATTTGGTCACTTTCATTCCATTTATCCCTAAACGGTTGTTTAACCATAACTTCCTAACCGACAAGGTTCCCTTCACCGGTCAGTCATCTTCCAGACCGGTTAGCCGTTGCCAACCGATAAGAAACCCTACTTTTCATATCTACCACTACAACCCTTGGTTAGTTAATCCCACATTTGTACCTTCTTCATCATGGGTGTATCCTATTGATCACTTGCCTCCATTCATTCATAGAATGTTTACAGTTTCCCACAAAGATTCAGTCCCCGTTGGTGATATGTCAGATTATGTGGACTTTGACAACATCCACGAGGAGAAAGCGATTTATTACAGCAAACCATGCCTGCTAAGTGATTATGATATCTCTTTATCTAGAGATAGTCTCCTCAAGCAATACAACATGTATTTTGACTTGCTGCCTCCTATGTGGAATGCCATTTATCTGGCTCAGGACAGACTTCGGCAGGATATGATGGTCCATGCTGTTTGGACTGACTTTGCTATCCTTTACAATGCTCAAGAAACTCTTAAGGAGTCTGATCCATATCAGCTAGGGAGATATGAGTTGCCTGAAGATGATCTCCCCACATTTGATCCTGAAGTTGTCAATTTGGGTCATCGAAGGGTGCAATTAATCAAGAATGTGATGGATGTTATTCAGAATTTGGTGGATATGAACAGGGACTTCCAAAACATGGGTGATATTTCTCTCTCTGATTTCTTCACTTCAGTTCAGACAGACAAGAATAAATGGGCTACTGTGACTGATGAAGAGATTGAAGATATGTTCAAGGACAACAGTGGCTCAGATGATCAAGCCAAAGTTGATAAAGATGATCAGTCAGCCTCCAGCTCCAGCTACTCAAGTGACTCTGGTGAGTCAGATGATGATGATGATAATAATGACCAAGAGGCTGTCATTGACCGATCTGAGCCTATTGATTTTACCACTCCCTTACCGATGCAGACGGTCAGACATGTGGGAGGAGGCTTAACTGAGACTTCACCAGTTACAGCCTTAGGAGGAGGAGAAAAGACAAGAATTGATGAGTTACCGGTTAGTCAACCGATGCCTCTTACCTGTGAACCTTGTGAACCAGTTAGAGATGATTTACCAGTGTCAGAATCTCTTACTGACGCTTCTGCCTTACCGGTTAGCCAGCCCCTTACCGTTGTATCTACTGAACCGGTTAAGGAAAGCAATGTTGATGATATTAATCTGCAAACAGCCTTGGCTGCCAGCCTATTTGAAGCTGATTTGGAACGGCAAAGGTTATCAGTTGAAGAGTTGACTACTCAGCAAGCCATTCAGGCCTCTCTATCGGTTAGCCATTCTACTCCTCTATCTGCTTCCAAAGACAAGTCAACGGTTCAGGAGGAGCATGAGCAGTGTTTGAAGGGGATTTCAATTCAGATTTCTTTGAGGAAGAAACTGATGATGATGAGATTGAGTATGACAGACTTGACTCTGTTGTTCCTCATGTCTATCTTGATGCCTGCCTGTATCAGAAAGACTTGATGTCTCCATTGAACTATTACACTTCTAAAGCCTCTATCCCACGGTCAGCACATGGGATTCCTTTGTTTGATGTTTATGAGAAGATTTCAAGCAAGACAAAGATTCAATCTATTCCTATGCCTCCACCTATTGCTGATGAGCTCCAAAAGAAGAGAAGGGCTGATAGGATGGCAACTTTTATTGATGTTGTGGAAGATATGAAAGTTGGATCAGCTCCAGAAGATACTCCTCCAAGATTCACCAAGACCAATGGCCCCGGTGAGATGAGTTACCGGTGCCAGAAAATCAAAGTTCTCAAACTTCAAAAATGGTCTGCTCCACCCAAAGGTAAAGAAATCAAGCCAAGCAAGATTGATTAACAACTGGTTATCGACTTCCCCTCACCAAAACCAAATCTCAAATACCCTACCTGCCTTTCCCAACGGCAACGCAACATAAGGATTCAAGGTCAAATTGCTCGCATTGCCCCTAGACCGGTTGAGAGCACATTATCAACCGGTAATCTATATCTCAGATACCTCTCCATCAATAACCGTATGACCCAAGTGTTGGAGTTGAGGATTTTCCGCTGGTCTGCTGAAGTGACTCGTATGGTTGGATTAATGCCTAATGTGACTAGGCTTTCTATCATGAGCAATGGTAATTCTCGGCCTTGAAGCAATATCAGAGAAGCTTCCTTACTCCTACTTGCCTTGAGAGTGATACCTCTGATTCGGTTAAGGCAAGTTGCCTTACCGATGGCTCCTACTGCTGCTGAATTATTAGAGCTTTCATTTGCTGAGATGATGAGCTTAGAGCCAAATGAGTTTCTTGAATCAGTTACTCCACATGATTCCTCTTCAGAGTCAGTGGATGAGGAGATTGTCATATCTCCAACTGGTTAGGTATCCAGGACCGGTCAGCCTCAAGTGATCTCACTTACCGATTCTTCAATCGACCCTCCTACTGGTTCCACTGAAGCCTCTCTTACCAGTCACTCTATTGACCTTTCTGCTCATCTTACCGAAAAACCTCTTACCGATCAACCTCTTACCGATCAATCTCTTACCGACCAATCTCTTGCCATTCTGCCGTTCACTCCTCCATCTATTCGCCCACTTACCGATGCTCCTTTACCGGCCACCCAACCGGCTTCTCAACCTGCTCCTCAACCGGCCCCTGCAACTGATGATGATCTCAATAGGCCTGTTGTTGCCCAAGACCTTGTTGAATTTCATGAAGCCATGCTCCAGAGTTTCGTTGAGGTTAATGCTGAATTGGTAAACTCCTTTGTTAAGTCCAATCAGGAGGAGGAAGAGATCAGAGAACAAAGGCTCAATCGTATGCTTAACCGGATGGAAACTGGCTTTGCAAAGGCCCTGGCAAACTTTGTGGAGCATTTGCATAAGAAAGATGCCATCAACAAAGATCTTCAGCAACAACTTGATGCTGCCACAAGAAAAAATCATGAGCTGTGCAAAGAAGCAGTTGCTGGTCAAGCCTTACTGAAATCAGCAACCGATGCCCTCAACCTAGCCGTGCAGAAAAATGCTGAACTCCAAACCGAACTGGTCAGAGTCAAAGAAAAAAATGAGATCCTAATAATGGTGCGTGAAGAAAGGAAGAAGAGAAAAAGAGAAGAAAAAGAAAAGAAGAAAGAAAAGAGATCTGGCAAAAAAGCTAAACCCTCATCAGACCCCGTGACCTCGGCTACTCCTTCATCTGATGCTGCTCCCTCACCGGTCAAAGACTCAGCTGATCCTCCAGCCGATGCAACTTAGAATGTAACCGATGATAAAATTGTCTTTCTTATCTCCAGTCACCGGTCTGCAAATTAATGAGAATCTCTTATCCCTAAACTTGTGTTTTGTTTTCTTGAATTCCTTTTGAGTATTTTTTTTGAATGATTCAACTGCTACTAACTGTTTCATTTTGCAGGTCTCATTCAAAATTTCCTTTGATTTTTACTTTGTTTCTCTTTAAGCTTTCACTTTGTTTGTAAGCTTACTTAGGTTGCATCAAGTTGTCACTTGTCTTAGGGAATGACATATTTAATAGACAAATATTTAGTCATTCTTTTACTGAGTCAAGAAGATTCTAACCTAGGGTGATTGGACTTAAGCAATTAAGAGGAGATTGTTAGTCAAATATATGTTTAAGTTTAGAATCGCTTAATCCCAATCACAACAAGCATTATTGTGGATCCCTAATTTTAATTAGACCAAATATAATTTTTCTATGTATCATAGGTTCCCTTAGTGCTAGTACCAGTGTTTTTAAAATGTAATTTTCTCAAGATATGAAGACTTTGAATACTTGAAGATTTCCCCATCAGCTTGTGAGCTTACTTGGTTTAAAGGTGCCTAAACGGTTGACCACTCAACCGGTAAGTCAGCCCAATCGGTCCATCCATCTTACCTGGCCAGTGTCCCTCACCGGTTCCCTCATTCTCCCTCACCGGTTATGGCTTACCCAGCAAGCTTCTTTCAGCAGCTAATCGAAGCATTAATTGTCCCCAACTACCCAACCATCAACTTTAGCTGAAGTTGGTAAAGCAAGCATGCTGAAAAGACATCTCTGCAACATGTCAGTACCTTCTTGAGGAATGTCAAAGTAACCAGTACTCACATCGCCCCAACTACTCAATGGAAATCCTCTCTATCCAATCTCAGGCATTTAATGTAAAGATACTCCCATTAAATGTCTGCCAGTTCAAGTTATCATTTCAACCTCTTCAAAGACAACGGCTCCTTTTTGAAGTTCACTATAAATTGCTTCCCCGGAGCATTGAAGATGGTTGGTGCATTCAAGATCCTTGAGAGTGAGCTGCCAAGAACTACCAACCTGCAAATTCCCTAGTTCAAGGCATTCAATACAAGTCCCCTCTTTCACTAGACATCTCTGTAGGACATATACACTGAGCACCTCAATCAATACTGCTGTGTTCCTCCATTAGACTACTTATGGAACACATTGATTGATTAACACACAACACCCTAGAGAAATCAGCTCAACTTGTAAGCACATCTCTAGAAAACACCAGGTCTTTATTGTAGCACGATCCATTAGTGGTCACCTTTATTTTAGCAGCCTTCAATCATTGGCTTGCAACTTGTAATAGGTAGGATCCATTAATAGCAGTGCACTTTCACAAATCCAAGTTCTGACCAAACTTGGTAGAGGACGTAGCAGTTATTTAACACTGTGAACCTCTTCAAACAATGTGTCATTTCTTTGCGTGCTTGTTTATTTCTTGTGTAGTTGTAACTGGTTGATAATTTCTCAACCGGTCACAACCTATTGATTCTTGTTACTGCTTATTTGTTTGTCTTACTTGAAAATGAAATTTGTCCTTGTTGCATGAGATTTTAACTTGCCGTTTGAAACAATTTACCTTACCGATTTGCAAAACTCTCTAACCGATACTCCGCTGTGCAAACCTTTCATCACCGGTTAGTTAGAGTGTAACTTAATATTTTTAAAGATCAAAAGAGTTTTTAGCAAAAAGTTTTAACTGGTTATTCACCCCCCCTCTAGCCTGATTCCTACCATTTGGGACCTAACACACGTATTTAATTTTTGCAGGGAGTTTTATTGTTTATATACTATGACGTCTGCCTTGGTAAAAGAAGATGTGTTGAGTATGAAACAAGATGTAGAAATAACTACAAAAATATTGTCATCTTGGGCATTGCTTTTGAACAATATGGAATATAAAAGTGGACCCATGCAGAGGTTTATGTTTGGTTTTAGTCATTGTGTAAGTTTTTTTTTAACTGTTATTGTTTTTTTTTTCCACATAGTTCTTTTTTATGCCTGCTATTTTATAATTTTATGCATGTTCATTTGTATTTCATTACCTGCTAAGATTGTTACTCTTTCTATTACAGAAAATGAACTGCCTTGGCAACACATTATTTATGCCTGCTCATTAATAAGATAATGCCTGTTTGACTTGTGGCCTTGTCTACACATAAAATCATAAATAATGCCTGTTTGACTTGTGGCCTTGTCTACACATTATTTATGCCTGCTCATTTTCAGGTTTATTTTCTTAGCAGGCATTATCTTATTAATGATTTTATGCCTGCTGTTTTATAATTTTATGCCTGTTTTATAATTTTATGCCTGTTCATTTGTATTTCATTACCTGCTAAGTTATTTTTTTCAAGATTGTTACTCTTTCTATTACAGAGTAGCTGGGCGAGATTTATTACAGGCAAAATATCAGCAATTGATTCCCGTGTTGCTGCTTCAGAAATGGTTACTTCATTTAAGTATTGGGTTAATGAACTCAACATTGATGGCAATTCAATGAACCTTGCAGATGTTAAATTGGTATGGAACCTCATACAAGTCATGTTATTTAGTTTTTATGTAATATTTTGCATAATTATGATGGTTTTTTTTTTTTTTTTGCGCTTCTTTTTACCATTTTTCACAACTGCAAGTTGTCATTATACGCTATTTGTTTACAATACTGTGAGCAAAACTGTTCAGTACCTTGACAATTTGCCTATGAATGATGTGAAGACTAAGAACATGAAATTACTTGCCAAAAGCCTGGTATTAGAATCATTATTAGTTTGTGATTTTTTTACAACTTTTTTTTGTTTGCTTTATATTAAGTTTCAATATGTATTTCTTTCTTTCAGCATGCTCCAATGAAAAGTTTCTTGGAAAGTATTAATCATCCATGTGCCACTGTAAAAAAACAATTTACTTATGAATACATTAATTGTGATTGGGTTCTTAAAGAAAATGAAGGAAATAATGACTGTGGCCTTTATGTTATGGCTGAGATGAAAGATTTCAAAGGCAAAAAGTACTCATTTCATGTTTATGCAAGGTAAATTTAATTTTATCTTAATTTAATTAGTTATCAAGTGATACAGCTATTTATTCCAACTATTGGCGCACAAATCAGATTGTATCTATTTGTGGTATATGTTGTGTCAAATACAACAACATCCCCGTACAATTTGAAGTCTTCCATCATCATAGCATCTCTCCAAAATATTGCTGCAATTCTCCCTTCATCAACAAATTTGATTTTATAAAAGAAACCTGGATCTTCTTTTTCAATTTCAATAAGCCTATCCACAAGAGTCTGGGCATCACCTTTTTATAGTTTTTCCATTCTGAGCCTTTGTACATAATTTATGTGATCTTTCCTTGTATGCCCTACATATTCTTCACCACCAGAAGCTTTTACTAACACATTATATCCATCTGTTGGCTTTATGCCAGCTTCTTCTAGTTGCTCAATGATTTTACCTCTCTTCTGATATAGACCTTTCGCTTCGTTTCAGGTGGTTCCAATCTGTTCTTGTCATATCATGGTTATGTTCTGTTACATGTTTGTCAACTACATATAAATCCTCTCTTTTCAACAATTTTATCCCCATAAGAGCTTTACAACCACATCTTCTCGAGGGAGCTCTCTTTCTCTTTATTTCTTTTTTAGGATTTCCAGCTTGTTCAACAGGTGATGGAAACTCAATTTAATTCACTTCTACTGGACGTGGGGTACCATCAGTTTTCATGACACCATGTCCCTCACATGAGCACTTGAAGTATTTATCTAGTGGCTTTAATTTAATCTTTGACATATGAAATGTTGAGAGTCTAACACCAAAACCGAGTGCATTTGCATGACTTCTGTACAACTCATACAACTCTTCCCATGTCTTTGCTTTTAGCCCAACTAAAGATTTAGTTATATCTAAATCAGATTACTCTTCATCATTTTGTTTATATAGGATATATATATATATATATATATATATATATATATATATATATATATATATATATATATATATATATATATATATATATATATGTCAGAAATGATGCTAAACAGGAAACAAGATAGTACAATGCGATGGCAAGGCCATATCAATTTTAAAGCCAAAGCAGTGCATATCAACTGACATGCATATATCATATCAGAAACGGGCAAAATACATTGGACGAGCAGGCACAAAAAAAATAGATGTAACTATTTTTGTTTTTATAGGCAGGACAAGACATAGAAGGCATACGTTACAAATATAACAGGCAATAAAATACAATTTAGCAGGCATATAATTCAAAGGCAAGGCCACGTCAAAATTTAGAGCCAAAGCAGTGCTAATCAACTAACATGCATATATAAACTTAGGAACAGGCAGATCCAATTGATAAGCAGGCACAAAAAAAATATGTAACAATGTGGCCTTTACAAGGCAGGACAAGACATATAAGGCATACATTACAAACAAAACAGGCACTATTATAGGTTTTAGCAGGCATGTGGGGCCCAACCCCGGGACCTATAAACTTGTGCCCCAGCAGGAGGGTCCCCAAACCACCCCTATTAAATTAAAACTTTTTGTTTCAATAATTTGAAAGTCGAATAAACTTTTGAAACCAAAACGACATGACCTTACCACTAAGAGGTAATATCAACCTACTTTAAACCAAATCATAACATGTTTAGTTTACAACATTACACTGAAAATATTTATAAAACTTTATACACCTTTCTTTTCCACAATTTAATAATAATCACACTTATTCCCAACTCCCAACAAAGTACCACATACCTGAAAACCCAAAAGATGATCCAAACTCCTTTCCGGCCCTCACCAGAGTCAGTCTGCATGTCTCAGCTAAAACTAAAAAAATTAAAGGGAGAAAGGGTGAGAGAGAATCTCAGTAAGCTATTATGCATACAACAATATGCCATATAAGAATGCAACACATAAGCAAGTTGCATAATATCACATTTGGAAAGCAGTAAACACCTTACATTACCTGACCTTACCTTTTCCCGTCTGAACAATAAGTCGTACTACTGGGATTACATCCTCTTTATTTGTGAACGGCTTAGGCCTATTCACGCCTTACAAGACCCATTTTTCAGGGAACCATGTAAGGTATCAGTGTCCTATAAACTGCTTAGGCATATTCATAGTAACTGAGCCCCAAACTGTGGCCATAGTAGGGGAGGAGGTCACAGGTATAATGAAATATGGGCACCTTATGTTACAACTTCTCATAAGTGATCGTATTCCATTATACCCCCAAAATATCAGCTGATATCAAACACATTCACATTTACATTCAAGCACATAACAGTTACTTGAAGTCAAATCCACACATCGGGATGACCAAATATAACATGGCACAATTACTCATGTTTATCAACATATAACATGGCACAATTACTCATGTTTTTTCTCAAATAGTGTAACATATATATAAACACTACTGAGTCATAATAATCCATAACATGGTATGCATAACATATAACTTGACAGTATTAAATAACAACAATCCAACTACAGGGTATTAATATTCTTGTTCAAACCAGTTACGTAGTGCAACCTTTATTTTATGCACTACAACAACCAATATCCATGAATATATACTACACATGGCACAATGTAAATCAAACAAGCTCTAGATATCCATGTCGTACTACTGAACACTTCCATAAGGTTTCCATAATCATTTACCAAGTTTTATTCACTTTGGTTACTTTCCAATTCAAGGCTTCAACCATTTTCAAAGTAATATTTAAGGACTTTCCCAATATCATTTTGGTCTATTTAAAACGCCATTGTAAAGTACTAATGTTGCTCTAGGATTATAGTTAAGGAAGGACCCAATTCGAACTAGATTGCTTAGGTTCCAAGTTGTTTGAAAGTTATACCTCAAACCAGCCCTGGGCACGACTCGTGCTCCAGGGTACGAGTCGTGCCACACCCCTACACGAGTGCCCAATTTCTCACGACTATATATCACGACTCCAAGCTGAGGGTCACGACTCGTGCTTCAGGGCACGAGTCATGCCCAACACCAGAATGGTTGCTGATGTTGAACATCAGTTGCCCAGACAGAACAAAACCATTTTTCCCTTCTTCCAACTAGGCCAAACTAACCCAAATCAGTATCAATACCAATTATCAAGGTTCTAAAAGGTGCTAGGCGGATGCTAGGCGGCGGAGCCGGGCCTAGCGCCTAGGCGAGGACTAATCGGGGACTAGTCGGGATTAATCGGGATTAGTTGAGACCTAGGCGGGGCTTAGAACTAGGCATTGGAGAGGGGCCTAGCGCCTAGGCGGGGCCTAGGCGCCCTTAGGCGGGGTCTTTTAGAACACTGCCAATTATAAACCCTAACCATACTTACTCTATGCCATATAACATATATACTTAACCACCATTTTATTTCCATTCACTATCACCACGCCAACTATAACATCCAAGTTCTTTTCACTTCCAATCCAAGTGAAATGACCCGACAATACTAATTTCATTTCAAACCCACTTTCCGTATTATTTTCAGAGTCATAGAAGTTGACTAAAACCTCCACATCCATATTTACAACCTAACAACCTTACGTAACACGGAATGAATATTGGTACCAACTCTTCCCACTATTTTTACGTATCACACTCACTCTACAATGCTCCCTTCACCATCTATAAGTTTCTTTATAATAACCTTTTTAATTACCAACCTATCGTCCTACTCAATTTCGAATCATTTTTCATTATACCAAAGGTTAATCAACTTGTTAAATTTACCAATAATCATTTAGGTGATAATAATAACATCAAATATCATATATAACCACAACTTTATGACCTAGCCACTTTATTGTAAGAACTCCCAACAATACCGCACACTTCCGATTAAACCAACCATATTATCACCTTTTACTCTCGTCTTTCCAAAATCCTATTTCAACCTTTCAAAATCCCAATGAAATTGTTTTGATAGAAAAAACAATAAAGTTGAATTTTAACTTTGACTAGTGTGTGGATTAAACAATGAGAAGGGGAATTTGTGGAATTCGATTATATGGAACAAAAGCAAGAAAAGAAACTTGATAACACCACGATTTGTTAACGAGGAAAACCTTAGAGGTGATAACCTCTTTGGAAAAACCCGAGAGTTAGGTCTCCGACCTTAAAAGTTTCACTATGATGATCACGAATACAACTTTGGAAGATAATGGAGAGGATTACAAATAGCTTGTGTGTAAAGTGTGTGCGTATATGGGAGTGAGTGTGTTTCCGTCTCAATTTCCCCTTAAATATAAGTAAGTATGAATAAGTCAAATACGGTTCCTACAATCTCGGGATAGAAGCTTATCCTCCTCGACCTCAGTGAGACCAATTCGTCACTTGCCGTTGAAGATGTGTTGAACGTGAGTGGAAAATATCCGTATTTCTCTCTTAATTCTTGGAAAATAAGAATACGGATATTAGAAAATATTAAATAAATAAATATTAAAAGCGATACTTACGAGTGGAATGACATCTTGATATGCGGGATCAGCTGAAGATGTTACCATCTTTGAAAAATACCCACAACAATTTGTCCCCAAAAACATTTGGCTATGTAGGCAAGCTGAAGAGGCAAAATGTTTTCTCTCTCTAATTAAATGCTTTCAACCGCCTTGGCTTTACTTGATGGGACGGTTTAGGGATACGATGGCGTCAATGGACGGTTGGGGAGAAGTGTTTGGAAAAGTAATTTTCTTGAAAAAAGAGTTCTTTTTCTCTTTAATAACCGCTTGGATAAATAAGTTTCTCAAAGCTTCTTTTTCACCCCTGTTAGCTTACGGCGCCGTTCATCTTCAAGGTAAAACTTCTTCGTTTCTCATCTTCTTCCATTGTTTATCTTTTTTCTTTCCTTTGTCATCCATGGGTAGGACCAGGTGGTCTTCGTCCAAACCTAAGAGTGTCCGGTCCCGCAAGGTCCTATAGAGGTTAGTCTTACCGATTTCGTTCGTGAAAATGCCCTTATAAAACCGGATGAAGAAACTTGTTTGTTTAGTGATACTCGAATAGAATCACTAAAACAACAATGTTACTTCCCCAAAGACGCGATCTTTCACCCTTTCTCTGTAAACCTTAGATCTGACTTTGTTTCCGGAAAATGGATTTGTTTTCACGAATATCCTTTTCTTCTAGGGTTTAGTTACCCCTTTCCGTCCTTTGAGTTTCGAGTTTTTCCAAAAGACTCAACTTGCCTATGCTCAGCGATGCCCATGGCTTGGAGAGTTTTGCTTTTGTGATCAAAATGAACAGGGAAAATGGGTTAAATCTAGGGCTTCAAGAGATAGCATATTCGTATGATCTCGACCCTTTGGTTCTAAAAGGTATCTCTTTAGGAAAAGGTCGGGTAGGAATTCTTTGATGAGCACTACGTCTTCTAGTGATAGGGGATGGAAGAATAGATTTTCTTTGTTGATAGGGCATCTATTGGAGAAGGAGATGAGATATCAAGCAAATAGAACAAGGAGGTACTTAAATTCTTACTTTTGTGGCTTCTGTTCTTGAAACAAAGCTGAATTGTAATTGTTCTTACCTTTATGCGGATATCATTGGGGAAGCTGTTCCCTTTTCTTGAAGACACTTTAACCAAGGTTGAAGAATTTTTCGGGCTCCCCTAGACAAGAGATCTCTAAGGGATTATTGGAACCATCTTTGGCTATCCAGAAAGAGCAAAGGCCTCCACCTCCGTTATTATGTCCACGGGTAAGCGCGTTGTCCTCTCAATTTAATTTGTCAAGAGCGATGCACTATACTTATTGACAATCGTTCATATGTCAATGCGGTTTCCAAACCGATCATCTCGGGATCGGATTTTGACCTCGATGAAATTGAAGCCATGTTTACGAGACTCTATTGTGAAGATAGAGACGAAGCCTCCGCCCGCTCCTAAGAAGACTCCAACTTTGGACGAGTGCGGTATTGGCTCTAGAGTGAAGAAGCGAAAGGCTAATCAAGAAGAGGTAGTCGACGTTGTAGATTGTTTTGATGGAATGCCGGTAGGGGATTTTAGAAGAAATACATGAGCTTTGCGGCGGGTAAGATATTATTAATTGGATATTGACTAGCTCAAAAAGTTTTTATAACATCTAATAATGTCAAATTATGATTTCTGTTTACAGTGTAGGTTATACTGGAGGATATGGCAAAAGAAATTGAGATCTTGAAGAAGAAGTCAAAAGCTGACATTGCTTTGGTTAGGAAAGAGAAGACAATGTCGGAGAATAAGGTGAAGGAGCATGAGAAGACCTTAGAACAACAAGTGAAGTTCTTTGGCGGAGCAAGAGCGGACGGTTAAGGATTTCTTGAATAGTTTGGCTAAAAGTGAGGATGATCATCTTAAAGAGATCGCGAGAGGTGAAGAATTCCTGCAAGCGTTTGCCCGCAAAGCTGTTTCCCGATGCAAGATAAAGATGATGAGGGAATTTCAAGAAGGGAAGGGTGAGAGAGCTGGGATCTCCATAAGGAATGTGCCCACTTCTCCGGGTTGACGGGCGAATCGGTGGTAGATGAAGGTGAAGTGTCCTCAAACCCAAGCGAAGCAATTGTAAGAGATGCGGCGGAAGTTGGAGAAGTTACTCCTAATGCGACACTGCGGCGGATGCCACACGATAAAGAAGGTAAAATAACTTTGTCCTTGGTTTTTGAATGGTTTTTCTTGGGGTGGAATCCCAAAGACAATTTTAATTTTAGTTTGGTTATGTAATAGGTCCATAAGGACCAAAGACAATTTCTTTTGCGTGTTGGGTTGGTCCAAACACTTTTGCACTTTTATGTTGGTAGCTCGGATATTTTTATGGTTACTTTAATCTAGTTAAAGTTTAGTAGTTTTCAAGCATGTCAAGGCTTGTTTCTTTTGGATGAAATTTCTCTTTGTATTGGTTATTCGTTATGCTCGTAAGGTGACATGACAATATGTCGAAAACGGTAGGTACTTAAGATGACATGTATATGTCATAGCCGGTAGATACTTTAGATGACACGTATATGTCATAACCATGAGAATAATACGTTAGATCAATCATTTAGCGAGTGGGAATGGGTAAGCTATATGAGTTTACCCATATAGGCCCACCCACACCTCAATTAAAGAGATATCTTGCGCTCCGGAGTGAAGGTGTGGTAACCTAACATCTTAAGAAAGAGGTAATTAACTCTTTAAACCTTAGAAGGGATTGTGTACCTTTACTTGAGAAGAGATGGCCGGTCTCTAACGGAGGAGAATTCGTTGTTCCTTGTGTACTCTTGACATGTCCCCACGTATGTATGTCAACACCTCATAAGACAAAAACATGTTAATAATGGACGTCAACTAATGTTGACGCCTCTCCTTAAGGTGTATTAGTGACATCTTGATTTGCAATAAAGTAATGAAAGAGTACATAGAAAAATAAAAGGTTATAAATAAATAAAAGTTTGTCCATACACGGGAAGAGATGAATTGAGGGGTTTCATTCGGATGTAATACCTTTTAAGGTGAATGGCGTTCCAAATTCGTGGTATCATTTGGCCGTCCAAGGTTGCCGGGCGATATGCCCCTTTCCGGCTGTGCATCTATTAGGTAGGGTCCGTCCCATTTTGGGGGCGAGCTTGCACTGCATTGAGCTCCTTTGTATTTTTGGAATGCCTTTCGTAGGACTAAGTCTCCTACTTGAAACCTTCTAATCCTTACGTTTTTGTTGTAAGATCTGGCTACCCTTTGTTGATATCTTTGCCATGCGAACTTTGGCCATGTCCCTTAGTTCATCTACGGTATCTAAGTCATGTGTCAAGATGTCTTTATTATGTTCGGATGTCCAACAAAGCATGTCGGGCCATAGGTACTGAGGACTTACTGTTTGGAATAAGCGATTTTGTTCCAAATACAAGTGAGTAGGGGGTTTGCCCACGATGGCGTTCTTAGATGTCGTCCTATCGGCCCCGTAGAACCATTGGTAACTCTTACGCCCGTCGCCACTTTCTTACAGTTCGATCTCTTTTTCAAGTTGCTTATGATTATTTTATTGCTAGATTACGCACTTTGTCCATTGGCTTGAGGGTGAACGGGTGAAGATGTCACCATCTTGACTCCCAGATGTCAAGAAATCTTGGGTTCTCTTACTAATGAATTGAGAGTCGTTGTCACAAATTATCTCGATGGTACTCCAAATCGGTGAATATGTTTCTTTTGATAAAAGATATAACCTCTTTGTCACGAACTTGTACGTATGCCTCGGCTTCTACCCATTTAGAAAAGTGATGCTGTCATAGCGCCGATAAAAAATACTCTTCCACACCTGGTGCCTGGGTAATTTTCCTACAATGTCCATTCCCCAAACCATAAACGGCCATGGAGACGAGAATAGGATGTAGCAATTCGGCTGGTTGGTGTAGGATGTCCCCAGTGTCGTTGACGGAGGAATCACATTTCTTTGCGTAGTCGACGACATCTTTTCTCATTGTGGGCCAAAAATAGCCCATTCTAAGAGCCTTGGTATGCGGACTTACGCCGGTATGATTTCCACATTGTCCTTCATGCGGCTCCTTGAGAACTGATGGGCTCTATACGCTTCCTAGACATCTTAAGTAGTGACTGCAACGAGATTTTCTAAACAGAGGTTATCAATAAGTAAATATTTAAGATACTCTTTACCACAGAAGGCTCTAGCATTTTCTCCTCGAGTACAGGATCGTATCATCTAAGAGATACTTGATAATAGGAGGCTGTCCCAAGAGGTTCTTCTTTGGAGAGGAAGGTACGTCGACATCTAGAGCGAACATCTCGAGATGGTCAATTCTTTGGGATGTCAATATGCACAATTGGAATACTTGTTTGTGAAATGCTTTTGAAGGCTGAACCCAAGTTTGCCGGAGCGTACGCCTTGAGAATTTTCTTCTCGTGGGATTTGATCCAAAGAAAATGATTTGAATTTTGCAAGAAAAGAATTTTTACGATTTCCAAATATGTCGTCATCTTAGCATTTTTATTTGTGTAGGATCCGTTGTAATGGTTAACAATTAGCGGAGAATCTATAAACACCGAATATGCTTGACATCTAGGTTTACTGAGCTGTTGTTAAACTGCAATTAATGCCTCATATTAGCTTCATTATTAGTGGCCTTAAAATTGCAGGCGATGGATTGTGGTATTATGTCCCCTTGTGGCGATTTTAGTACAACTCCAAGACAGTACCTCTCATGTTAGAGGCACCATACGTGTAGAGAGTCCAAATTTTCGGGATGTCATCATCTTGAAGTTCTTTGTACTTCAATTCTACCTCTTGTTGCATGGTTGGACTAAAATCGGACACAAAATCGGCTAGGGCTTGAGATTTTATTGCGGTTAAGGCTCATATTTGATGTCGTACGTGCTTAATTATCTGAGACCATTTCGCCATTCGACACGACATCTCTGGTTTTCTCATAACATTCTTAATAGGATAGTTAGTGCGTACAATTATAGTATGTGTTTCAAAATAGTGCCTTAATTTAATAGAAAGCGATTATCAAAGCTAAAATTAACTACGTAAATGAGAATACTGGTCTCAGCATCTAAGAGTGTCTTACTTATATAGTAGATGGGTTTTGATTACCGTCTAGTTACGTCACCAAGGCTGGCTTATGACGCCACGATCTTGCTAAGTAGATGTAAAGATGTTCCTCCTCACGAGGTTTGGCCAATAACGGAGGTGTCGACGGGGTAAGTTTTGAGTTCTTGAAAGGCTTCTTCATGTTGGTTCTCCCTTGGAACTTCTTGTTCTTCCTTAGGATATCATAGAAAGGTTTGCATCGTCAGGGATTTTGAAATGAATACGGTGAGTGCGGCAATCTTTCTGTCAATCTTTGGGCGTCCTTGGCGATTGAGGTGACGACAGTTGATAATAGCACGTATACGTTGCAGGGCGGCTTCAATGCCTCTTTTAGTAACCATATAGCCCGAAACTTCCCTGCCCTCATTGCGAAGTTGCATTTGGTGGGTTAAGCTTCATATTGAAACAATCCAAGATGTCAAGGCACAGGATAAGTTGCTTATGTTATCTTCGGTTTTCTTGGATTTTACTACCATGTCGTCGATGTATACTTCCATTGTGTCCCCAATCGATCTTTGAACATTTTGTTGACTGAGTCTACGATATGTTACTGTTGCATTTTTTTTTTTTTAGACAAGGCATAGCAATATAGCAATAAATACTGTGGGTGTTATGAAGGCGGTGTCCTCTTGGTGAGATGGTTCCATCTGATTTGTTGAAATCTGAGGGATGCGTCCATGAATGTGAGGAGCTCATGTCGGAAGTGGCATCAACCAACGAGTCTATGTGTGGCAAAGGGAAAGGATCTTTTGGACGAGGCTTTATTCGGGTGCGTGAAGTCGACACGAGACTACGCCATTTCCCATTTCTCTTCTCTACCACAACCACATTTGCTAACCATCTTGGATAATCGACCTCTCGTATCATGTTGGCTTTGAGTGAGCGCTACTACCTCTTCCTTGATGATACGGTTTTTGGTTTTACGCAAACTTCCTACGTTTTACGGTGTCTTGGTTTAAAGCTAGGATCTATGTTAAGTTTGTGAGTGATGACATCTTTCTTGATGCTGTCATGTCATCATGTTTCCAAGCAAAACTCTTTATTACGCTTCTTAATAGGTCCATAAGCTTCTCTTCTATTTACGGTGGGATGTCGGTGCCTATAAGTACTTTCATGTCGGGTTGGAAGGGTCTAGCAATACTTCTTTCACATCATCCTCCTGGCTTCCCAGGACTTCACGTACTTTCTTCGGTAATTGCTATGCTTGTTTTGGAGATGTCGACACCTTCATTGAAGTTTTGTAACATTCCTTGGCCACTGTTGATCCTTTGTAAATCTTAGCGACACCCCGAGGTGTTTGGGAACTTCACACATTGATGGTAAGTGGAGGTGTACGGCCTTCATTCCATGAATCCACGGTCTTCCAAGAATGACATTGTAAGATGTTGCGCAATCAATTACGCATCGTTCCATGGTATTGAGACCCTTCGAAGTATATTGGAAGCTTTATCTCCAGCAGGGTTTCTTTGACTTCACAGCTGAAGCCTACCGATGTGCGGATTTCTTAATGATCTCCGATTACAGGATGTTCATTTCCTTAAGGGTGCCCAACATGATAAGATTAACGAGCTACCCCCGTGGCTAGGATGCGCCGGATTGTACGGTTAGCGATCTGAGGAAATAACTAGACCATCGTGATGGGGTTCCGGCAAGTTATCTCGATCGCTTTCATCAAAGGTGATTGGATCTGGCAAGATGTCGGCATCTGGGAAATTTGTCTTTGGTTTCTCCTCTTTTGACTCCTTAGCATGTCGTTTTGCGGTAGAATAGGATGTTCCACATATTTGAACCTCATTAATGAAATTAATCACCTTTGTTGGTCTTTGGGGAGAAGCGGGTCTTTCGGCTTCATGAGGAGCTTCCGCATTTTCAGCCTTCTTCTTTACGGATCCAACCAACTCCTTAAGATGTCCTTTCGAGAGCAAATGGCGATCTCCTTTCTTAATGCGATGCAATCTTCGGTGACATTTCAAAGTCTTCGTGGTAGCGCGCCATTTTGATTTGTCACGCCATCCCGTGGCTTTATCGAGTCTTTGGCCATCAGCTTTGTCCCCAAGGTTGCCCATTGCGCTGAGTATACGAAATGTCAACGGAGCAACAATAATCGAAATGTTAGGCACATTATCATTATCTTCATCTCTTGTCTATTGAATTAATTTTGCTAGTGTCAATTCTCGGATAAGGATTGGAACGGTTGTTCTGCGATGGGACGGTCGGTCTTTTACGTCGGGGTTGTCATATGTCGACATCTTGGATGAGGATTTCGATCTTCGCGGCTCGTCTTCCTCCGAGTCTTATGAATCTCGCTGCCTTTGCTCACGACTTCTTCCAACAGCTTACAAGGAGTCATCACCAAATCTCGGTATCTTGTGAATCCTTCTTGACCCCATTTTGAATGCTTACGTAGGTATCGACATGTCAAGATTGGGAATTTCTAGCACTTCCTTATTGAAGCAAGTGGACATAGTCCTTTAGAGTTTCATTAAGGCTGGGTCACATTAGTAGAGATCAACTTGTCAACCTTTCAAATTGTCATTGCATGAGAATTGGTTATAGAACATGTTGATAAGTGGGCGTAAGAACCAATTGAACCTAGAGGTTGCCTAATCAACCATTTGAGGGTGGCCCAGACAAGGTTGATCGAATCCCTGCATAAACGAGGCCTCCGAGAATTGAAGAAGGAATATGGATGATGTCCGTCTTTTCTTGATAGTGGGCAACGTGTTCTTACGGATCCGTGGTACCGTCGTACAACTTCATAGATGGTACCTTTGAATCGCTTCGGGATGTCGACATTTGCAATTCTTTGGGACAAACCGGGGTTGGCTTGCGAGTTTTGAGTCCTTTGGTTGGATTGGAGGAATTCGCACGCCTGGCACGTTCATTATCGGCTCTCTGAAGATCCTGCATCTGTTTGGGTAGTGGGTTTCCTGCAAGGGTCAGCCATAGGAATACGATTGAAATTGTGTGTGAAATGATTATTTAGCAAGCCGAGTAGATACATAGTAGTTGTAGCCATGATTGTGTTGTCGATAGATAGGATGGTGAGTGTATCTGCGAGAAGGTAGCGTCATCGTGGTGTCCCGGCCAAAGATATTGGCGTCATTAAGGATGTCGGTGATTTTGAGCCGGACTACCCGTTGGAATAAA